>VHZZ01001437.1:118930-132464 GCA_009801015.1 Silene noctiflora | reverse complement strand
AGTTATGAAGAAGTGAATTCAGAATGCCCTCTAAGGTCGGGACTAGCCCTCCTTTTATAGTAGTTTAGGCTTCATAACGTAAACAACCTTAAAGGAATCCAAAGCATCAACATTCACCCAACCCCGATCGGGGTCGCACTAATCCGGATTTATTGCCTTAAATGGCCATAGTTAATGGCCATATAATCCAAAGTTGAGCATTGAAGCGTCTTTAATCACCCGGTAAATGCCTTGTGTATGGAATAAAATTAGAATCCAATGTTGTATTTCCACATTAGTTGCTTGGACTTCTTTTATGGGCTATACTTTTCATTTGTTTACATTTTGCTTGCTTGATTAATTGGGCCATTTCTCTAGCATTTGATCGTTTCTTTCATGACTTGAGCTTGCATGACCATTCATGATCTAATCCAATTTCCACTTAGCTTTATGATCTCGATATTTGCTCTTTTTTTCGGGAATTAGCTAATAAAAACTACATTTCCTACAAAACACGTTAAACGCATGCAAAACAACTAGAACACGAGATTGGCTCAAATAAACATTAATAAAAGTGCAAATAGCATGTAAAACCGAGCTAAAATAAGGGGTAAAATCGTATATAAAATAGACTTATCAAACTCTCCCAAGCTAAACCCTTGCTTGTGCTCAAGAAAGCATAAGAAATAGGACGACTCGACAAATGCAAAATCCCGAAACAACTAAAAGCAATATGGTTAAAAACCCGAAACAACATGGGCAAGGGATAAAGCATTAACATAGTTGAGTTTTACATGACGACGTAGAGAAAATGACTTCAAATGAACTTTTAAGCTCTTGCATGATCTTTTGATTTTCGGACTCTCACGGTATACTCAAGCTCAAATTATATGTGAAAGGACATTTTTATGTGAATGACACTCACCTATCCTCGACTCATGAGAGTGTGCCCGCAATATAATATGGTAGTCATTTCAAATATGAGTTATAACAATCAAAAATGCAAGTATGAAAAAGAAGCCATAGGGTAAGAAGAAGGAATTTTGTGATGGGTAGATAGGGGAACATATGAATTATGGATTGTGGAGCTAAAGTTAAGCTAACAACCATATGAAAGGATGCTCGATGCCAATTAAAACCCAACATTTGGAGGTCAAAACAATGATATGAAACTTCTCCTATGACAAAACTTAAGAACATTCTCCAAATATTTTGATTAAGAAGATGAGACTTTCTTACAACAACTCCTTCTCTTTTTTTTCTTTATTTTCTTTTCTTGTTTCTTTTTTATTTTCATCTCATCTTTTCATTTATTTTTTTTTCATTTTCTTTTTCTTTTCTTTATTTTCTTTCATAAAAACCCGGAAAATAGAAAACCCGACATACCAAGCTCACAATGATATTAAAATAATGATAAACAACCCAATTGAGCACCATAACACTAATAAAAAAGCTAATAGCTTGACAAGGTAGGCAAGCTATAATATAGCTAGGCAAAACATGTGGAAAAGGGGCTAGAAAAAGGCAAAATGATCAATGTGAATGGCTTCAAATGTATAGCAAATTATGAAAGTAATGCTCTAAAGATGAAACAAAGACAATACTCGTGCGTAATTGATATGACACAAACCATAAGGAGACCTACACTCACCTAAGTGAGACCAAATATGAATGAATTGGCCTAATGAAGGCTCTACCTTACCATATTGTTGTTTGCCAAAAATCATGATCAAGCCTATTCGGTACATAATCTATCAATTACTCACTATGTCAAGACATCCTCGTGTAAGCATATATCCCCCCAAAATAAACCAACCATAAGCTAATAGCCAATTAAGGGACATGCAAATGGGAAGAGTCAAGAAAATGGCAAAAAGAATAGCAAAATGAAACAATTTCTCATAATTTTCTCTAAACTTTTCAAAAAACTAACTAAATACAAAAACTAAACTAGCAGGCAAATGTAATCCCCCCCACCCCACCCCCCCAATGAGAATAAATGCCACGAAATTAAATCACCACGACCCCGATCGGGGTTAACCAGGCCTACCCGCGTTGACTTCTCCTTAGTAGCCCATATTTCCTTTTCGCGAAAATACAAAATCACGACCTCGAATGGGGTTACACCATGGGGTTGCATGCAATTCCGACTCAATACTCCATTTACATTTTAATTTCTCAAAACCACAATAAAAAATTCTAACAAAACTAAAAGTAAATTGTCCATATTCAAATTAAAGCAATATAAAGATGAAAAATAAAAACAAAAGCATAAAATAAGCTCGCGTTGCCTCCCGAGAAGCGCCATTTAAAGTCGTGCTAGACTTTCACCATCTTGTGCATTCAAATTTGAAGTTCGAGCTCACCAACTTCTGAGCTTTCTTTCATTGCCTTTTTGACATTTCTCATCCATTTGAGACTCTTCCATGAGAAATTCCTTTTGGTACCCTTAGCATTGGAACCTTTAGCATCATTTCCTACAAAACAAACACCAACATCTTCTTTTAATGAAGTCGTTAAATTAGAAGCATGAGAAGAATCTGAAATGAAATAACAAGATACTTGTAACATAGGGCTCTTGGTGGTGTTGTTTTTAGTGAATGTTACCCTATCAGCCCCCACTTCTAGTGTTAACTTCCCGTTTTTCAAATCAATCAACACGGCCGCGGTATGTAAGAATGGACCTCCCAAAATAATCGGAATTTGGGCATCTTCGGCCATGTCCAGAATGATAAAATCTGCGGGAATGAAAAAATTACCAAGCTTAACCGGCACATCCTCTAAAACTCCCAACGATTGTTTCAAAGAACGGTCCGCCATTTGTCATGTGGTGTTGGTACATTTGAGAGGACCCATATTGAGTTTCTCACAAATAGGGAGGGGCATAATGCTCACACTTGCACCAAGGTCACAAAGGACCTTATCGATTGTGTACGTGCCTATTGTGCAAAGAATAGAGTAACTACCTGGATCCTTTAGCTTTGGAGGCGATTTGTTTTGAGGAAGAGCACTACACTCCTCCATGAAAGGGCCTTATCGATTGTGTACGTACCTATTGTGCAAAGAATAGAGTAACTACCTGGATCCTTTAACTAAAAAATGAAATGATAAACTAAAATGCTAATGTTAACTAAAATGTAAAATGTAAATTGCATGTAAATATAACTTTGATTACTAAAGTGAAAATGGARATCTAATAACTAAATGATAACTAAATAACAAAATAGAAATAGAATAACTAAATAAACTAACTAATAAAAACAATAATGAAATACTAGAAATGAAAGTGAATTACCAAAGGAAWARMAAATGTAGAACTTGAACTTSAWTTATATTGAAAGCTTAATGATTGAATAACAAAATGTAAACTATTCTAATGTTTGGAAATGCTAAAAGCTATGAGAAAATACAAGAGAATTGAGAGAAAGTATAAGAAGTGTATGAAGATGTTTCAAAGTTATGAAGAAGGGAATTCAGAATGCCCTCTAAGGTCGAGGCTAGCCCTCCTTTTATAGTAGTTTAGGCTTTATAACGTAAACAACCCTAAAGGAATCCAAAGCATCTACATTCACCCAACCCCGATCGGGGACAGGCCACCCCGATCGGGGTCGCACTAATCCAGATTTGTGGCCTTAAATGGCCATAGTTAATGGCCATGGAATCCAAAGTTGAGCATTGAAGCGTCTATAATCACCCGGTAAATGCCTTGTGTGTGGAATTAACTTAGAATCCAATGTTGTATTTCCACATTAGTTGCTTGGACTTCTTTTATGGGCTATGCTTCTCATTTGTTTACATTTTGCTTGCTTGAGTAATTGGGCCATTTCTCTAGCATTTGATCATTTCTTTCATGACTTGAGCTTACATGACCATTCATGATCTAATCCAATTTCCAATTAGCTTTATGATCTCGATATTTGCTCTTTTTGTCGGGAATTAGCTAATAAATGCTAAATGTCCTACAAAACACGTTAAACGCATGCAAAACAACTACAAGACGAGATTAGCTCAAATACACATTAATAAAAGTGTACATAGCATGTAAAACCGAGCTAAAATAAGGGGTGAAGTCGTATATAAAATAGACTTATCAAATACCATTACAAAATTGTCCAAGAACGGACTAAAAACCCTATTATTGAGATCCATGAACACGGCTGGGGCGTTAGTCAGCCCGAAAGGCATCACTATGAATTCATAATGCCCATCGCTCAATTTAAAAGCGGTCTTCGGAATATCCTCGTCTTTAATATTTAATTGGTGATTACCAGACCTCAAATCAATCTTCCAAAATACGCCAGCTCCACTTATTTTGTCGAATAAGTCATCGATCCTTGGTAACGGGGTATTTGTTTTTGATGGTGTCGTTATTCAACTCCCGGTAGTCAATGCACAACCTTAAGCTTCCATCCTTCTTCTTCACAAATAGGATCGTGCTCCCCATGGTGACACACTCGGCCTAATGTACCCCTTATCCGTCAATTCACAGAGTTGTTTCTTCAATTCTTCCAACTTCTTTGGACCCATTCGGTACGGGGCCTTAGAGATTAGCCTCGCTCCCGGTTTCAAGTCCACACTAAATTCCACTTCCCTTTGTGGAGGTAATCCGGGCAAATCCTCTGGAAATACATCCGCAAACTCCCCAAACACCAGAATGTCTTGAGTTTGTGGTTTTTCTACACTAGTGTCCCAAACATGACACAAAATCATTGGGCAACCCTTCTTCAATCACGACTTCAAGGTCATTAACGAAATGAGTTTTACTTTGGGCTTGACTAAGTAACCTTTGTATGACACCCTAACACCTTTAGGTCCTTTCAAAACAAGTTTCTTTTGATGACAATATATGTTGGTCCAATGCTTACTTAGCCAATCCATTCACAAGATTACTTGAAACCCCTCCAAAGGGAATTCAAAGAGGTCAACCGAGAAATTTACCCCTATCATAACTGACACTCCCTTTTACAACTTTGAACATACAATAGATTCACCCGAAGGCAAAGACACATCACCCTTCACCGACTCACCCTCCCCCAAACCTAGGCTCAACACATGGTTCCTAGACACAAAAGAATGAGTGGCTCCCGAATCAAATAAGGTAAAAGAAGGTTGAGAATTGATAAGAAAAGTATCGGAGACAACATGGACATCCTCCTCGGCATTCTTCTTTCCCATAGCGAAATGCTTTCCACTAGACTTTGCCACTTCTTAAACCGTGCTAGCCGAGGTAGTTGGCCTAGTTTCCGTAGCTTGACTTGCATTGAAGTTGATCCTTTGATATCAGGCTCCCCAATTGTAGCCTCCCCTTCCTCGACCACCATAGTAATTGGAGTTGGAGTTGCGGTTGTTGCCCCAAGATCCGGAACTATAGTTGCTTGTCATACCTTGGGAGGGAGCTTGATAGGAACTGCCTTGCTCATATCCCTTATTGGCTCCTCTTCCGGCATAGCTAGTGCATTCGCTTCTCTTGTGGCCGATGCCACTACAATTGAAGCACCGCAAGCCTCCTCCCTCGCTCATAGCTCTCATTTCCACTTGATCTAGCATATTCTCCCCCATTGGGTCCACTACCACGAGACTTTGATTGATGATATCTAAACTTCTTTTAATGCCTACCGCCACCTTTACTCTAGGCCTTTCTCTTTTCCCCGGCCCTCTCCTGTACTTCTTTGGTCGTGTTGACCAATCGTTCGGCATTGCTGGCCCATGCATACACATCCTTTAAGTCCACTAACACTTCCACGGGGAGTTTATCAAGAATCTTCAAGGTGAGGCCCTTCTCGAACTTTAGGGCTAAGAGTTGGGGACTAAGAGGTACTCCACGTAGGTTACAAGCTCATTGAATTGGACATAGTACTCTTGGACAGTCATCCCTTCGGTCATGGCGAAGTTGTCAAACTCCGCCCGAAGCTTGCATTGAACGTGCTCCGGTATGAACTCATCACGTATCTACGCTTTGAAATTGGTCCATGGAATGGCATCCGATCCTTTTCCCTTGTAGTACTCCTTCATCGCCTCACGCTCTTTGAACCACCAATTACCTGCTTGACCTCCCAAGTAAAAGACCGCCTGCTCAACTTTTAGATCTTCCGGACATCAGAACACCTCAAATACATTCTACATTTCGCACACCCAATTGCCGAATAGGTTCGGCTCCCCAACCCCCTCGTAATTTGTGGGGCGGTGGCGCGCCATGGCATTACTAATGGTCGGGCATCCACTTCCTTTCTTGTTACGTTCTTGAGGGCCTTGTTTTGCGTAAAAATTCTGTCGATTTATTCCTTGGACCTTCGGGTCAGCCCGGTCGTGGCGTTAGCTCTTCTCGTCATTCTATAGCAAAGAACCATGGCAAACGTCAATACTTGTCTCACATAAAGAAACAAACAATATTGTTCCCTTTTGGGAGTTCACTCGGCCGAGTCAAGAGTACCACTCGGTCGAATAAAAATCCTACTTGGTCAAGTGTCCCATTTACAAGGACCTCCCAAAGTCTTCCATCTAAACCACTAGATCGAGTGTCAAAAAGGCGCTCGGTCGAGTGGACATCACTCGGTCGAGTACGCCACTTACTCGGCCGAGTGCCCTATTTACAGGGATTTTCCCAAAATCTTCTATTTCACCCACTCGATCGAGTGTCCAAACCACTCGGTCGAGTGCATTACTTACTCGTCCGAGTGCAAATTACCCAGAATTCCCAAACTCCTTGTAAGTCACCGACTCGGTCGAGTGGGAATTATACTCAGCCGAGTGCCTCAGGCTCAGCCGTGTTTCCCTCACCCACTAGATCAAGTGCACCCCTTTAAGAGTCTTACACACATCCCTACTCATATATCCGTACACATAATTCTACTTGACATACTTCTAAACATACAAACGGAAAACAAACATAGGTACAATACAACGTGCCCACTTAATAGCAACTAGCATGTGAACAACATTTCTCATTCATGAATAACTCGACGTATAACCGCATTATGCTCATAAATAAACATCCACATACTATTCTTATAATCACATCATATGCCCAATCAAGAAACCACATTTCAAGTAACAAAGTAATAATATGCAGCACTTATATGCACATCAAGATGTCCCATTACCCCACGCGTTGTGACCGACTCAAGTCAAGAGAACAAGAATTAAACCTTGGGAAGTCTCCCAAATTTGTCACGAGTTTTGTACGACTCAAACTGGGTTCATTTTATTACACATCTAAGTTCATTGATTCATTGGTTTAGGCTCCAAAATCATCGCTCTGATACCGCTTTTTAACACCCCCATAAGTCGGGATCCTCCCTCAAAGCAATCCCAACTCATGGACGTGCTACATGACTTGGTTTCCCAAGTTTGTAGTGTGAACTACGATAATAAGAGATTTAAGCAAGGACGTTTAAGTGATTTAAAGCAAGCTAGATAAGTTGTAGTTACATAATTAGGTTACATGTTACAGGATTCAAACACTAATCCCCAAATGATAAAACCATATCGAAATAAAAGTGGAGTCTATGAATAGTCAAAAAGATAACAACACGAAAGGCAACAACTAAAGTGAGACCGCTCCAAGCCCTCAATGAATGCAAATACCACCCTTCACACCTCTGCTCCCCATATGAGAAAAAATCATCATATGGTTCACCACAGACATTTGAAAACACGCTTGGTTAATCACGATAATATGAATGCTCAATGAAATGACAAGAATGCGAAATGCTAACTAAAATGCAATGATATGATGATTAATGATGTATCACCATAAACTCCATAACTCACCCAACACCAACCATGGTGACGGCATCGCAACACCGCCACCAAATCACCGGACCGCAGTCCGAAAAAAGGTACCGAGGACACACCCGTGGTACTAGACTTGAGAGTGACTCGGATCCCCTGCCTGGCGACATGTCTTGACCATACGTGGCCCTCCATTACTCAAGTCCTTAATGTGCACATCCCTCTTCGAGTGGGAAGCTCCAAGAGGCAACCCGAGTGTAAGATGGTTTCCCAATTGTCTTACGTCTACATAACGATCATAAACCACCGTCAACTACCTCCATCCAACCTCTCCAACCATCAGAAGTGACCAAAGATGCAAAAAAGGCAATTAAGCCTTCCATGTAACAATTAAACCATCTTATGACAAGAATTCACGTGCTTTGCAAGAATCAACCATGTAATTTATTACCAAGCATTTCCAATAATCATGTTATAATGCAACTAATGATGTCATGCTATCAATTCACTTACCAAAATGCCAACATGATTAAGCAACCTCATAACATGCCATGAAACCCTAATTACCAACACCCATGTTATCATGAAATTACTAAAAAGATTATGCAATTCATGATAACTAATGCATCAATGAACATTCATACTATCAAGACTAAGTAAGGAAACCCTACCTCTTGCTATTCTTCATAATCAACCAACAAGGCTGGAAAGGCTCCTCAATGAAGTCTCCTCCTACACAAATTATGACTAACTATCACAACATAATACTACAATAAAAATAGTACTAATTAGCCCCTTATTAATTAGACCAAACCCTAATTAAATCCCATTAGACAACCATCCCAAACTTAGGGTTTACTAAACTAAGACAAGAGGAAAAGAGGGGGAAATTATACTTACAAACTCAATAAATGAACAAGGCAAGGATTGGAGAACAACTCTTCACAACAATGGCAAATCTTGAGGATGATGTTTAAGAGAGTTTTTGGGGGATTTTTGAGGAAGAGGGGATAAGGTTTTGTGAGCATTGTGTGGTCCACAAGTCACAATGTGCGTACAATAGTGACAGTGACAACACTCGGTCGAGTGCTCAAGGCACTCGGTCGAATGGACTCCACTTAGTCGAGTGCACTAGCCATGATCGAGTGGACTCAAAACAGAGACTTCCAAGCACAACCCAGCCACACTCGACCGCCCCACACGACCGAGTGACATCCAATCGGTCGAGTACTCTGTGTACTCAGATGAGTGAAGCCTTATAAAATACCGAGTATTACACCAACCATATGCGAGATTTAACGGTATCTTGCAGGTTAGAACGGGATACAACATGATCTCTTAGGTGAAACCTTTGGGTGTGTACACAAAAACAACAAAAGCACCAAATTTATGCACCTTATTCGAACTACGTCGGGTTTTATTTCGCTCCACGCGAATATGTAGGCAGTCCTTTAGAAGGAGGACTCAACCCATCTACCATTCATCTTGTTGATTTCTTACGGGTCTTAACCAAGTCCAAATCAAACCACATTTAACCGAGTCAGTCTTAATATTTGATTTAGGCTAGGATGAGGATCTAGATTCGAATGAGTAATCGTTAGCTTTTAGAACGAGCTTTATCTGACGATGTTGGAAAAGATGGCCGACTTGATATGGTCTGCGTTCCGAGAAAGGTTTGCTTGGGGAATTATGACACCCTCCACTTTTGATTTAAGTTACGTCTCGCCTTAGCTAAGGTTCCCGCTCACTTGGTAGTCTTTCCTAATTTGAATCAACCCCGGCCAGCTTCAAATGTCAAGTGCTCGAGTCGTCAAGAGTCTTATGGTCTCTCGAATTCCAAATCATCCAAATCCAAGTTAAACGTCGAAAAGTTAAAAATTCAAGCCGCATTTCAAATCGAGTTCCAAACTTTTAACTTTCAAATTCAATTCCTTTCAAATTCAAATCCATTTATTTTGAGTTTCGATGATTTCAAAACCATTAATTTTTTTGATAATCTTGATTTTCGAAATATCAAATTCAAACGTTGTCTTCAAAATTGCTATGTGAATTAATTATGTGAAACATTTTTTCTTTATATAATCTTGTACTAGTTTGTTATAGGTACAATTATGTGTCAATCGGCATAGCTAACAGGTCTGTACACCCGATAGCATCACAAAGATATCAACAGCCAACAACATGCTCTGAAGCCTAATGTTTTAGTAATCCATCATCAACTGGGGGCACTACGAGCCCGATTAAGCAAATTCGATCCCCAAGTTTATCATAACTAGCCGTCACTCATAAGCAGCTCAACATGACTGAGTTAAGGATTACGTTCAATGAAGCGAATGGGTTCCACGAGCAGCTCAACATACTGAGTTATGGATCACATTCTCTGAGTAATAAGCACCAGCAGGTTAACGAACCTTCCAGCAATAAGCACCAGTAGGTCAGTGAACCTTCCAACAATAAACACAAACAGGTTAGGGAACCTTCCAGCAATAAGAACAAGTAGGTCATTAAACCTTTTAAACAATAAACACCAGCAACCAGCAACTACAACTAGCAACTAGCAGCCAGCAACCAACAACTAGCAACCAACAACAGAAGCCAACAACCAACAACCAATAATAGCAACAACAACCAATAAACAACAACAAAAACAACACCAACATCATCACCAACACTAACACTAACACTTTAGCACACATAAAGCAATCAGTTTGATATTTACTTGCTAAGATCACATTCGCAAGTCCGAGGGGTCCAGAACTGATAATTCAGGTATGATCTCTTGTTATGGCTGGCGAACTTATGTATGGAGGTCTAATAGACCCTAAACGACCCACGTAATCCTCAGGTGTAATACATCATATTTCTGGTCTTAGACTACTCGGGCGAGTATGGGGTACTCGACTGAGTATCAGGTGTAGGTGTTATGTCAGGCTTCAGTTTGTTGTGCACTCGAGCGAGTAGGTTGGTACTTGGTCGAGTGAGGCTTACTCGATCGAGTGTAGCTCACTCGTTCGAGTGTGTCTTACTCGGTCGAGTGTCTTATACTCAACCAAGTGTCTGGTTCGTTACGGGTTTTTTCTCGGTTTGATTAAGATAACTCAAGAAGTATATCTAATTAAGTTTTAGCGACTCTAATCTTTTTTTTAGTTGCTTAAACAATTTTCACAAAAGAAACATCGACACACTGCTTTGATGGGGCGAGTTGTTGTTCGCCATCAAACACATTAATATCTCAACAAACTAGCAAGTAGCAAGTAGAGGTTGATTCCAAAGGACGGTTTGTCAAACTATTATCGAAAGCAAATTAGTTATGTCCTAGTGTCACAAATTTAGGTTGATTTGGAAGCTACACTACTATGATGAAAATGTAAATAAAGGGTGTAAGAAAGCATGCAAATAAAAGTGAGGATGTAAACAATTGATTAAAGGCACTAGGGTGTCATGGGTTCATAAGGGGAGACATGGTATGATCATAGTAATGAATCCGGTAAATGATTGTAGCTATGCTAGGATCGAGTTCATTTATATCTTACAATCCTTAGGAAGACCTAGGTCTCGGAGTTGAGTTGGTTTATAGGTTACGACTCTTACATCGACTTCGTTCTCCCAATTCAACAAATGCATGGTCTAACAATACTTTAGTTGGTTTATATCTTATAAGTTTTGTTAAGGAGATAGAGAATCATGCTAGGTTGTCAATCAAGCATATCATCAAACAAAACATGTGCATAAGTTGAAGAACATAATAAACAATCATTCATATGAATTCATCATACCTAAATCTACCCCATGACTACTCTTCTACTCCCCCACTAACCCTAGCTAGAGGACTTCTCACACATCATGGTAGTAAACATGCCAAAGAGGGTGTCAAACATCTTAGCAATCATAAACATGATGATGATGAAGTAAAAAACAAAGGAAGTAAATAAGTGATTAAACAAAGAATGAAAAGATTATACCAACTTAAGATGAATAAAGGAATGAAAGAACAATAGAATAAAGCTTTGATTAATGATGAGGACTTGTCAATTCCCCAATCTAAAACCCAAGAATTCTTTAACTCTTAACTAGATCTTGAATTGCTTGAATAACAAGGAAAAGAGTAAAATGTAATTAAACTAATCTAAGCTAAGAGATGGATTCCAATCCCCCTTTTTCTACTTAATTACTTAAGCTATTTATACTAAGTACAAAATTAGGGTAAACTAAGGGCTTAAATGACGATTAAGCCCTTTAAACTAATCCAAGGAGATGCTAGAGCTTGTAGGATTCGTGGGAGTCCTTGAGTTTGATTGATATGGCATTCTCATGGGGGACTCGTGCGATTCGGGGAGGACTCGCACGAGTTGGATACAGACTCGCACGAGTCTTGGAGGACTCGCACGAGTTGTCCACCAGTGTCCACCCCTTTGCTTTGCTGCCCCAAAACTCGTGGGGTCTCTCCATCATTGCCCGAATACTTCACATATCAACAATGGCCTTTAGTCTTGATCCCTTTTTCTTTCTTGGTCGTTAGATGCGATCCATTTAGCTCCCTAATTGCTCCATAGACGCAAGGTCAGAACTCCTCTCCAACCAATAACACCACAACCTCATAGAATAGCAAAATAGGCAACTAAAGATAAGAAACGACCCTAATGCATACATAAAAGCGTAAGGAACGAGGCTAGTTAGGGGACTAAATATGTGTAGAAACAAGTCACATCGTGCTTCCTTTGTTATCTTCATCATTCCAAGGCTAGGTTTCTTCTCTTTTGGGAGTTTTTACATCCTTTCATTCGTAATCGTTGGGGTAAGTCATCTAGCATAGTCTTTTGTTGTTTTGGTTAATTTGATAAAACCCTAATTGGGTCAATTTGGGGTTTTGGGTTTTTAGCTTTGGTATTCGGTTATATTAATTGATTTTCGTTATTCTAGGAGGAGACTTAGTAAAGGAAACCTTTTCGACCATCTTGTTGTATTTGCGTGGAATTGCCTTTCGGGTAGGGTTTTCCCTACTCAGTTGGTTGTGTATTAGTATGCATGAGATGCGACGAAATTTGTGATTATTGTATGATTGAGTTATAATGTTGGTATTGGTATTGTTGTGGGACCATTTTCGGGAGATGGTTCCAACCTCATGTTCGCCTCTTGTGGCTCCCGTCACAAGGAGGATGTGCGCATTAATGATCTGGGTTCGCTCGTTGGGATGAGCGGGGTTTAGGTGGTAAGGTCGCGGTCCCCACTGGCGGTGAGATTTACCTATTGCGATGGGTAATATAGCAGGGCTACACACCTCGGTGTGTAGTCGGTTACTAGTTACTATGGAGTTTGGAGATGGTTGTTACAGTTCACTGTGGTTTTTTGTGCATTTTGTTATGTTATATTGTTATACAATTGGCTGACCCCGTTTTATGTTTTCAAAACTGTGGTGACCATTAGGGGATGGTGAGAAGTTGGTTTAGCAGGTGATGATGGTCGTTGATGTTGCTAGCGAGGTTTGGACAAGGCTGAGTTACCACCAGTTTTGTAGTCTAGCTTCCACCGGATAGTTGTCACTTTACATTTTGTCATCTTTTATAGTTTGTGTTGTAAATTTCTTTGAGACTTGTTATTGCTTAACTAAAGTTATTTCTTTTAATATGTTTCATTATGGTTGCTTTGATGTGCACTACCTCGGGAAACCGAGATGGTAGCACCCTTATACATTTGGGTAGTCCTTGGTAAGGCACCTTGGTGTATGGGGGTGTTACAAAATGGTATTAGAGAAACGATTTGTTGGAGTAAGTGTCCTCAACAATAGTGCGATCACGACGATGATTTAATATCATTATTATAATCT
>VHZZ01001437.1:92065-102132 GCA_009801015.1 Silene noctiflora | reverse complement strand
TTAGCTTAAAATACTAAACAAAGTGTTAAAATGATTAGTAAAATATAGCTAAATTAGGGGATAAAAATGCATATAAAAAGTACTTATCATAAACCAACTGCTCACCATCCCCGAATGGATTACCACAGATTTGAAAACAAAGACAGGGTTAGTCAACTGCACAATAATATACAATATAATGCATAACCAAACATCCAAAACAACCAGTAACCTCCATCTCCCATCTCCATCAGAACCAATAACTGACTGCACACCGAGGTGTGTAGCCCTGCCAGTGGGGACCGCAGCCTTACCACCAAAATTCCGCTCACGCAGAGCGAACCTAGTTTCTAAATTTGCATATCCCCCTTGCCGCTGAGAGAGCGTAAGGGGCGAACAATGGGGGTAAGACCACCTCTCGCAGTGGCTCACAACCAACACCAACTCCAACACTAACAACCACCACCATCCACCACATACAACAACCACAACATATACATAAAATAACCAGTGTAAAGATCATCACATTAATCATACACTATTCCACAGGCAACTGAGTAGAGAAACCCTACCTGATAAGCAATCCGACAATTCATAACAAGAAGTCAGAAAAGTTCCGCTACGAAATATCCTCCTAAAAATATAATCAAACAATCGACCAATTGCCTAAGAACAAACGAATCATAAAACCCCCAATTACTCTAATTAGGGTTTCATACAATTACCCCATAAACCATAAAAGGACTTGATCGATAACTTACCCGATTGATTATAGAGACAAAGATGAAAGATCCCCCAACAAACGATCAACTAAGGCCTTGGATTGATATAAAATGAAAGCGATTAGTTCTTACGTCGCTTTAAGTGTAAAAGTGTCTTGAGAAAAGTTTTTAGAATAAAAGATAATTGATTATGTATCACATTTTATTTTATATCAATCGCGCAAAAACCCGTAACGAACCGGACACTCGGTCGAGTACGTCGAGTACGAGCCACTCGACCGAGTAAGCCACACTCGACCAAGTGCAAGACACTCGATGGAGTACGCCTAACTCAACCGAGTGCTACACACTCCTCCGAGTCCTCAACGAACAGACCAATGATATCCTATACCAACTGGATACTCGGTCGAGTAGCCCTCACTCGGCCGATTATTCTGAGGTCAGAAAACCGGTGTATTACAGTCTTCCCTCCTTTAAACGAACTTCATCCCCGAAGTTCAAACCCATACCTGATACAAACAACACAAAGACCATCCCAACACTAAACGTACTCCAACCATAAGCAAAAGAGCTCGAACACATAAGAAAACTGACTCAAAATCGTTTCAAAACGCATGCGATCATCTCCTACCCCCCTAAAAGAACAAGGTTACGTCCCCGTAACTAACATACTTGATCAAAAAGGTGAGGATACCACTCCTTCATGTTTTCCTCTACTTCCCATGTAGCTTCTTCAACATTATGATTGGTCCATAACACTCTCAGCAACACAGTCTCCCCATTCCTTGTCTTTCGTACCTTACGATCCAAGATTTATTTTGGCACCTCCATATAAGTCAAAGACTCATCCAGCTCGATGTTCTCAGCCTCTAGAACATGAGAAGGATCACTCACGTACTTCCATAGCTGGGACACATGGAACACATTATGCACTCGGTCCAAAGCTAGTGGTAACGCCAACTGATAAGCTACCTCCCCTATCCGATCCAAAATCTCATAAGGACCTATAAACTTCTGAACCAGCTTGCCCCTCTTACCAAAACGCATAACGCCCCTCATAGGTGATACCTTTAGAAGAACCTTGTCACCCACCTAGAACTCGATATCTCGGCGATGCAAATCGGCAAAGCTCTTTTGTCGATCTTGAGCTGCTTTCATCTTTTGTCTAATTACCCGAACCTGCTCGATCATATCTTGCACCATCTGTGGTCCTAAAACCACAGTCTTAGCAATATCGTCCCAACAAATAGGACTCATGCATCCCCTCCCATAAAGAGCCTCAAACGGTGTCATCCCGATACTGGTGTGGAAACTGTTGTTATAAGAAAACTCAATCACGTCCAATCTATCTTCCCAGTTACCCCCAAACTCCATAACACAAGCTCTCAGAACATCGTCCAAGGTCTAATAGTCCGCTCAGTTTGCCCATCTGTTGCAGGATGAAAAGTTGTACTCATCTTCAGTGTTGTACCCATCATCTCTTGCAGCTCTTGACAAAATTTATATATGAACCACGCATCCCGATCCGACACAATGTCTTTCGGTACACCATGCAACCGAACCACATTCTTCCTATACCCGTTGGCTAACCATACCTTGCTCCAAGTATCTTTCATTGGAATGAAATGAGCCGACTTCGTCAGTCGATCCACAATCATCCAAATCATATTGTTGCCCCGCTGAGTCCTTGGCAACCCCACAATGAAATATATAGAGATAGATTCTCATTTCCACTCAGGTACCTCAAGTGACTGAATCTTACCTTGCAGTTGTCGCTGCTTCCTTTTGAACCTCTGACAGGTCAAACATCTAGCCACAAACTCTACAGTCTCCCGTTTCATCCCAGGCCACCAAAAAGTCTTTTTCAGATCTCTATAAAGTTTATCGCCACCTGGATGCACTGAATAAGGACTGTAGTGAGCCTCAGTCATGATCATCTTTCGCATTTCTGCATCATCAGGGACACACCATCTCCCATCAAAACGAACACTCCCATCCGAATGCACAAAAAACCGCAAAACAATCCCCTTTTCTACTCCATCTCTCAACTCCCGGATCTTAGGATTATTAGCTTGCTTACTCTTGATTTCCTCATAAAGCTCAGGTTCCACTGTCAAGTCCCTAAGAGCATCCCCCTTCCGAATCATGTGAATCCCCATCTCTTTTACCTCATCTTTAAGTCACATAAGTGACATGGCTGTAGATAAGGAATGCACACTCTTCTGACTCAAAGCATCAGCAACAACATTAGCTTTCCCCTTGTGATAGATTATCTTCATATCTTAATCACCAATTAGGTCTATCCACCTCCTCTGACGCATATTCATCTCCTTTTGGGTGTAGATGTACTTTAAGCTTTTATGATCTGAAAACACCTTAAARGTMRYTCCATAAAGRTAGTGTCTCCAAATCTTCAAAGCRAAAACCACAGCACCCAACTCCAGATCATGAGTAGGATAGTTTTCCTCATAGGTCTTTAGTTGTCTCGAAGCATAAGCAATTACCTTTCCATTCTACATCAGCACACAGCCCAACCCATTCTTTGAAGCATCCGTGAAAACCTCAAAATTCTCACTCCCTTTTGGCAAAGCTAAGATAGGGGTTGTACTCAAACGCTCTTTTAAAGTTTGGAACGCCGTCTTACAACTCTTATCCCAGCAAAACCTGTTCTCTTTTCTTATCAAGGTTGTCATAGGTCGAGCTTTCTTCGTGAAATCCTTTACGAACCTCCTGTAGTACCCGGCTAGACCCAAGAAGCTTCGTACCTCAGCCACATTCTTTGGTACTTCCCAGTTAGGCACCGCCTCAATCTTGGTAGGATCTACCGAAACCCCATCTTTAGAGATCACGTGGCCTAGAAAGGCCACCTTCTCGAGCCAAAACTCACACTTGGACAACTTTGCATACAACTGATTATCGCGCAAAGTTTGAAATACTAGTCTTAGATGTTCCTCGTGCTCCTCTCTAGTCTTAGAGTAGACTAGGATATCATCGATGAAGACCACTACAAACCGATCCAAGAACTGACTGAAAACCCGGTTCATCAAGTCCATGAAAACTGCAGGTGCATTAGTTAACCCGAACGGCATCACCACATACTCGTAGTGACCATACCTCGAGCAAAAAGTTGTCTTTGGTACATCCTCCTCCCGGATCATCAGTTGATGGTACCCCGATCTCAGATCAATCTTAGAAAAAACTCCAGCCCCACTCAGCTGGTCAAAGAGATCCTCAATCCTCGGTAAAGGATACCTGTTCTTCACCGTCACATGGTTCAGCTCTCTGTAGTCGATGCACAACCTCAGACTACCATCTTTCTTTTTCACGAATAGAACTGGAGCACCCCAAGACGATACAATAGGTCTAATGTACCCCTTCTCAATCAAGTCATCCAATTGCTTCTTCAATTCAGCAAGCTCCTTAGGACCCATACGGTACGGGGCCTTAGAGATAGGTCTCGTCCCCGACTTTAACTCCACACTGGAATCGATATCCCTCTTTGGTGGGATAGCCCGGATACTGATACATGGGACCACCCTGGGATACATATAGGGTCTCCTCCGGTACCCCTCGTCCCTCTGGGTGCCTGGGTCTCCTTCCTTTTGCTGGAGGCTAGGGTCGGCTCTGGCATATCGTGAAGTACGTGCCCGGGATCAGGTGTGTCTTTTCCTCAGGTACCATCTAATCGGTGCACTCCTACAAATGCTGAGTCTCCGGGAGGTTTGCCTGATCGGGCAACCTCATCCATAATGTGCCCCTAACCTTCCATGCCAAAGTCCTATCATCCAACACTTGAAGCCACTTCTGATGAAGGAAGTAATCCTTATCCAAAGCAGGTACACTCTTGAACATAGCCGGAAAGTCGAGAGAAGACTCGAAATTGGCCAACTTTTGAGCTAGCCGGGTCACTATTGCCCCACAACTAAGGTGACGGTGAGGTGACTGGGCCATAAAAGCTAAATTGTTGCACACGATCGCCGATGGACTATAGTAGAACCTCGCCTCCCTCTTCGGGTTCAGATAGGACATCAAAAACATCACCTCATGTGAGTTTAGCTTACTCACATCACTCCGCCCGTACAACAAATTAGTCATCATCCTCAGAAAGAATCTTACAGGTTACATGCTGCACGTCGTTGATTAACATCGCGCTCACATTGACGGACCACCGGTTAACAAAGAAAGGTACTCACTAGCCCGGCACTCCTTAGTCACATCCAAGTAGTGGTCCTCTGTCGGCTTCTCAATCTCCAAGGCCTCAGCAATATCCTCCATGGTCAAGTCAAAGTCGCGGTTCATACCCCTAAAGTGACAAGTCTCCGCATCCTCATCATAGGTGAAGGGGCTCATGAACTCCAAAGTGAGGAACTCATATGAGTGCTTCCTCAACCGGCACAACCTTATAAATCACAAGGTCTCAAAGATGTGCCTCACATTGGCCTTAATCCCCACCTCCACCAATATAGCCGTGTCCACACACCGAGTAGCCCGGATGGTACGAGTCGTCAGTGACACAAAGTTCTCCCGTTGCCTAAAATCAGCGAACTCAACGGACGGATATTGCCCCACGAGTGGGACGGTCGGACCCTGACTTCCCTGCCCCCTCTTGGCCCTAGTCCTCTTGGTAGGTGGTCGGTTGGTGTTACCTCTCGGCATGCTGCATTGACATCAAAAGACATTGAAGAAAGGGGTTCAAGGATTGAAAACAAAAGAAGATTTCAGTTTTCCCTCAACAACACAAGTGAAGCTTTAAGACGAATGTTTCGCTCAAAATACTCAAAATTAGTTGCAAAACGTGATGGCACTAGAACTCTATGGTCTTTTCTAGGCTTAAAAGAAGATTAGAAGCGTCAAAAACCAAATTTCGAGTAAAACCCTAAAAAAATCCGAATTCAATTGGTACAAGTTTTGGCTTGAAATTTCAGTTTCTAGTATCAAACAAGAGTTAAAACAAGTTCCATCATCATCTACAACCTAAATCTAAGCTTAGAATCATGGATTTTACTTCAAATTTAGGGATTTGTTACCAAAACATAAAGAATTAATAAGAATGGCATTACCTTGCAAATTGAAAAGGATGAACAAGACAGGATGATTAAGACGGAATTGAGGCGCAAGAACACAAGATCTTCAAGCTTTTATGAGAGAAAAAAAATTTGAGAGAGTTTGAAAGGGAGTTATGTTGTGTTTGTGTCAAAAATAAGAAGAAGAAAGGGGGTTTATAGGTGAAAATAAAAACTCGCGATTCTGGGTTAAATTGAGTAATCGGTCGAGTACGAACCGCACTCGGTCAAGTATCCGCCACTCGGTCGACTGTCCAAAATGGCAAATTTAATCAGGTTATGCCTATTTACGGACACGGTCGAGTATCCCGCGCACTCGGTCGAGTAGGCTTTACTCGGTCGAGTACGCCCTTGTACTAGATCGAGTTCTCCTAAAAGTCAGTTGAAACGATTATGTTGTCAATGTCAGTTATCCCTGCAACAGAAATAAGTCATTCGGAATCCGAGGAGCATCCCGGAACTCGTCACTTAGTTAGCCTTACCTCTGTAGCCACTAACATATATTGAAGATACAACATATTCTAATTACTATCACCTTACTGACTATTAGCTCAAAACACGCATCTACACTTGGTAGCCTTACATCTAAAGCTTTCACATATCAACGTTCACACAACTCAGCAATTATATCAGCGTATACTCTACTTTACATCATTACGTGTATACCTATCCCACTGAAAACATCCACCACTCATACTTCATATTATGGTACTCATAAACACATAAGGTACACATAACCACACACATCAAAACATGTTCAGCACATAGCACACAAATAAACTTCAACACAGTACCCCATCTCGAGTTTACTGGCTTAAGCACATTGGGGTCGGGTTTCCGGAATGAGGGCGTCTTCTCACCCAAAACCAAATAAGGGGCTCCCAACATACATACACCAGGTTCATTTTAATTGACTCCCTATGTTCATTAGGTTCATTGGTTAAGTTACAGGTTCCAAAATCATCTCTCTGATGCCACTGTGTAACACCCCCACTTACAAAGGAGCCTTCTCTAGGCCTTCCCTGATAACCAAGGGTGCTACCATCTTGGGTACCCGAGGCAAATACATATCAAATTGACCATCATAGAACATACGTTAGATATCTTTACAACTATACAGAAGACTGGCGAAGCATAAAACTGTACAAAAGAAGATATACTACAACTGGCAACACCAACAACCACAGTTATCGCTACGTCAACGTCCTCCCATCCCTAAAGCAACATCAGAACAGATAAGCATCTAACATAGCAACTACACCTGCAAGATAGCCTCCTCACCTTCCCCGAATGGATCATCACATTTTTGTAAAACAACACGGGGCCAGCCAACTGTACAACAATATACAATAAAATGCATAATAACAATAAATAGCCAGCAACCTCCATCACCCATCTCCATCATAACCAAACTGACTACACACCGAGGTGTGTAGCCCTTCCAGTGGAGACCGCAGCCTTACCACCAATATCCCCGGACCGCAGCTCGAACCCTATTCCTTAATGTACACATCCCCCTTACGCTGAGAGAACGCAGAGGACGAACAATGAGGGTGAACCACCTCTCACAATGGCTCACAAAGCACAACTCCAACACCAACATCCACCACCAATCACAACATATACAATAAACATATCTAACATAAAGATCGTCACTTTAACATATAGCACTCTACAGGCAACTGAGTAGGGAAACCTTACCTGATAAGCAATCCAATAATGTCATCCCGCGCACTCATGGCCATGACACACCGCAAACGACACCTACAACGACGATACGACCATATTACGCACAACCATAACCCTAACCCCCAAAACTACCAGATGGTGACGATGGCTTACCTAACCGGACGGTTGAACAACTAGGCCGGAGTCGACATACACCTCCATTCCCATGTTGGTCTCCCGGGTAGATGCTAGCAAGGTGAGGGATGAAAGGTAAGGGAAAAATACTCATATCTAGGGTTGTGGGAAGAAAAGGGAAGAAAAGAATGAAATGAAAACAATCGACGAGTTATGATAATTGCGTAATATATTATTACGCTGTCAGCCGCCCACTCGGTCGAGTACTAACATACTCGACCGAGTTAACTGCACTCGGTCGAGTGCCCCCACACTCAACAGAGTGTCTCATACTAGATCGAGTATGAGCTAATAACAAACGGGTTCTAACACGGTCAAGTCTGCATAAGTCAATTAAGGTCGGTCAAAGGGTCCTCAAGGCCAGTCAATGGGTCCCCCAAGGGACGGGTATTAAAGGATACTCGGTTGATTAGCCCTCACTCGGCCGAGTATCCTGAGGTCAGAAGATTGGTGTATTACAAATGGTTGTTGGACAAGTCAACTTTCCGGTTGATTTGTTTGAGTTTCCAATGGAAGGGTTAGAGGTTATAGTCGGGATGGATTGGTTAGGGAAGTATAGTTCTACCATAGACAGTCACTAGAAGAAGGTCACGTTAAAAGGGCCTAAGGGAGTTAGGGTGTCTTACCGTGGCTTTGTGGTCAAACCCAAAGTCAAGATCATTGCAGCGGTAACTTTGAAGGCGTACCTAAGAAAGGGTTATCCTATGATCCTTGTCATGTGAAGGACACTAGGATACAGGAGCCATCAGCTTTGGAGATACCGGTGGTGGATGAGTTCGGGGATGTCTTTCCAGATGAGATATCAGGGTTACCTCCGCAGAGAGATATCAACTTCAGTGTTGAGTTTAAGCCGGGGACGGGACCTATATATAAGGCCATGTACCGTGTGGGTCCTAAGGAGCTGAGAGAGTTGAAGAAACATTTAGATGAGTTGATAGAGAAGGGATACATTAGACCTAATGTATCGCCTTGGGGTGCTCCAATTCTGTTTGTGAAGAAGAAGGATGGCAGTTTAAGGTTGTGTATCGACTACAGGGATTTGAATCATGTGACGGTGAAGAACATGTATCCTTTGCCGAGGATTGATGACCTTTTTTACCTATTGAGCGGGGCTGGCGTGTTTTCTAAGATCGATCTAAGGTCGGGGTACCATCACTGAGGATTCGGGATGAGGACATACCTAAGATAGCTTTTCGATCGCGGTATGGTCATTATGAGTATATGGTGATGTCGTTTCGGTTAAGAAATGCACCAGCAGTGTTCATGGATTTGATTAACTGGGTTTTCAGTCAGTTCTTTGATCGGTTCGTGGTAGTGTTTATCGATGATATCCTAGTCTATTCCAAGACTAAGGAGGAGCACGAGGAGCATTTGAGACTGGTATTACAAACCTTGCACGATAACCAGTTATATGCTAAGCTAGCCAAATGTGAGTTTTGGATGGAGAAAGTGGCTTTTCTGGGCCATGTAACTTCCAAGGAAGGGGTGGCTGTGGATCCTTGCAAGATTGAGGCGGTGTCAAACTGGGAAGCACCAAAGAATGTGGCTGAGATTCAGAGTTTCTGTGGTCTAGCGGGGTATTACATGAGGTTCATGAACGATTTCTCAAAGATAGCTAGACCGATGACGGCTTTGATGAGAAAGGAGAACAGATTTAGCTGGGATGAGAGTTGTGAGGCGGCGTTCCAAACCTTAAAGGAGCGTTTGACTACAACTCTTGTCTTAGCTCTGCCGGAGGGAAGTGAGAACATTGAGGTAATCACAGATGCTTTAAAGAATGGTTTGGTTGTGTTCTGATGCAGAATGGGAAGGTTGTTGCCTATTCTTCGAGGCAATTTAAGAATTATGAGGAGAACGACCTTGCTCACAATTTGAAGTTGGGTGTTGTGGTGTTTGCTTTGAAGATTTGGAGACACTATCTTTAAGGGAAAACCTTTAAGGTATTTTCAGATCACAAGAGTTTGAAGTACATCTATACTCAAAAAGAGCTGAATATGCGTAAGAGGAGGTGGATGAAGTTGATAGGTGACTATGACATGGAGATTATCTACCATGAAGGCAAGTCCAATGTTGTTGCTAACGCGTTAAGTTGGAAGAGTGTGCATTCTTTATGCATTGCTGTGTCTCTAATGCGACTTAAGGATAAGGTGAATGAGATGGGGATCCATATGATTTAGAAGGGGGATGCGCTTGGGGATTTGACAGTTGAACCTGGACTTTACGAGGAGATCAAGAATAAGCAAGCTGATGATCCTAAGATTCGAGAGTGGAGAGATTGGGTGTAAAAGGGGACAGTTTCGAGGTTTTCTGATTATGCAGATGAGAGTGTTCGGTTTAATGGGAGATGGTGTACCTAATGATGTGGAGCTGAGGAAGATGATAAAAAACTACAAAAACGGAATGAAGGAAATATTAACATTTATCGTGTAAAACTACTCGA
>VHZZ01001437.1:38485-51003 GCA_009801015.1 Silene noctiflora | reverse complement strand
TTGGGTGTGTAGTCAGTGATATGGAGTGGAGGTGGAGTTGGTGTGGTGTGGCTTGTGCTGTGTTGCTATATTTGGTTTGTGTTATCAGTAACTGACCTCGTTTTTGTGTTTGTAATCTGTGATGATCCATATGGGGATGGTGAGCAGTTGTTGAGCAGGTTGTTACGCATGCACATGGGAAGACTGGGAAACCACCACGAGTGTAGAAGCCTTTCGCTGTGACCGTTTGTTAGTTTAGTTGTCAGTTTTTGGGACAGATGTATCTTTGTTTAAGACAGTTTGGCTTTGCGTTGTAAACAGTTAAATTCTATAATTAAAGCTTGTTTCTTTATTTTCTATTTGATTATCATTGCCCCGAGAAACCGTGATGGTAGCACCTCTATGTCTAAGGTGGCCTGGTAAGGCACTTTGGAGTATGGGGGTGTTACAGTCCTAGCTTTCTCCCTCTATCTCTCCTTCAGAATTATGGATGTGTGAATGAATGGGTAGGTCGAATGGTAGGTAGGCTTATGAAGCCTTCAAAATGTTTTCAAATGGTTCAATGAATCGTTGATTCTTATGCCTCGTAAAAGACCACATTCAAGCCTCGTAAAAACTTGTAATTGACCTCGTAAACATTCGGTCTTCCTCGTGTTTACACGGTGCTTTCCCTCATTCCCAACACTGTCTCATTATTTTATTATTTAACGTACTCGTCACGTAAAGCGTTATATATATATATATATATATATATATATATATACATATAATTATATCTTGTTCATGATAATAATATTAATATTTTATTATTACGAGCTATATAAATATGGGGTATTACAGTCTTCAACCCTTAAAATGAACTTCGTCCCGAAGTTCGCTCAGGAATACCTATCACAAGCATAACCAAGCCATGAAGCTTTGAGGTTATAAGAGATTTTGTAATTCCTTTTTGCCTATCTTTATTATAACTTAGTTACGAAAAGATTATAAGAAGCTATATTTAAGGGTACTAAAATATGACATACTACATTCTACCCTCCTAAGAAGAAAGTTACGTCCTCGTAACTTACCTCAAGTAAACAACTGGGGTCATCTTTCCTTCATCGAAGTCTCAGTCTCCCAGGTGGCTTCCTCAACATTATGATTTATCCATAGGACTTTCACTAATACCGTCTCACCGTTCCTGGTTTTCCTTAGTTTCAGGTCAAGGATCTCCTTAGGCATCTCTTCATAGGACATCTTCTCATCAACTTCGATAGTCTCAGAGTCTAGCACGTGAGTAGGGTCACTCACATGCCGCCTCAATTGGGAAACATGGAACACATTATGGACCTTGCCTAGAGCTGGATGTAACGCTAATCGATATGCCACCTCTCCAACTCTATCCAAAATCTCAAATGGCCCAATAAAGTTCTGGCTAAGCTTCCCTCTCTTCCCAAATCGCATTACTCATTTCATGGAAGATACTTTCAACAAGACTTTCTCACCTTCCTCCATGGTGATATCCCTCCTCTTTAGGTCTGTATAACTCTTATGTCTGTCTTGCACGGCTCTCATCTTTTGGCGAATTATCTTCACCTACTCTACCATCTCCTGGATCATCTCAGGGCCTAACACTACCACATCAGCCCTATCGTCCCAGCAAACTGGACTCCGACACTTTCTCCCATACAATGCTTCAAATGGTGCTACCCCAATACTGGAGTGATAGCTTTTGTTGTATGAAAACTCTATCAAATCCAGCTTGTCTTCCAAAGATCCCCCGAATTCCAACACATATGCTCGTAGAATATATTCCAGCGTCTGGATAGTTCTCTCTGTCTGAACGTCGGTAGCTAGATGGAAAGTTGTACTCATCTTCAACTTTGTCCCCATCAGAGACTGCAACTCCTGCCAAAACTTAGAGATAAATCAGGAGTCTTGATTTGACACAATGTCCTTGGGAACTCCATGCAGCTTCACCACATTTTTGATGTATACCCTAGCTAGCTGAGCCTTGCTTCAGGTGTCTTTCATAGGAATGAAATGGGCCGATTTGGTCAGCCTGTTAACAATAACGCAGATCATGTTATTACCCCTCCGAGTCCTGGGTAATCCCATGATGAAATCCATCGATATGCTTTCCCACTTCCATTATGGCTCGTCTAACGGTTGAACTTTCCCTTGCGGTCT
Source organism: Silene noctiflora (assembly GCA_009801015.1). NCBI lineage: Eukaryota > Viridiplantae > Streptophyta > Magnoliopsida > Caryophyllales > Caryophyllaceae > Silene > Silene noctiflora. The sequence goes on along the minus strand of VHZZ01001437.1, from coordinate 48,852 downwards.
CTTATGCTCACCTTTCACCCTCTGGCACACAAAGCATCTGGACACAAAATCCGCCACTCCCTTCTTCATCTTTGGCCACCAGAACGTCTTCTTCATATCCTGGTACAACTTATCCCCTCCGGGATGGACTGAATAAGGTGTAGAATGGGCTTCCATAAGTATCTTCCTCTTTAGCTCTTGATTCTCCGGTATACACCATCTCCCAGCAAATCTCAGACTATCATCAGCACAAATCTCAAACTTGGAATAAGGTTTGGCGTCACTGGCCTTACCCACCGCTTTACGCCATCTCAAGATTCTTGGGTCCTCTTTTGCTTTTCTCGGATCTCCTCGTATAGCTCGGGCTCAACCGTTAAATCTCCAAAAGACTCACCCTTCATGATTATAGCAATACCCATGTCCTCCAGCTCACTATACAACCTTACCATAGACTTGGCAGTACACAGAGTGTGAACGGATTTCCTACTCAATGCATCTGCCACCACATTGGCTTTACCTTCCTTGTAGATAATATCCATATCGTAATCCCCAATTAACTTGATCCACCTCCTTTGCCTCATATTAAGTTCTCTCTGGGTATAGATGTACTTCAAAATTTTATGGTCGGAAAACACCTTAAATGTAGCTCCATAGAGGTAATGGCACCACAATTTAAGTGCGAATACCAATGCTCCTAACTCCAGATCATGGGTCAGGTAGTTCTCTTCATAAGGTTTCAATTGTCGCGAAGCATACGTGATCACCTTGCCATTTTGCATGAAAACACATCCCAAACCATTTTTGGAAGCATCTGTGAACACTTCGAAGTTCTCGCTCCCTTCAGGTAAGGCAAGAATAGGAGCTGTAGTGAAGCGCTCCTTCAAAATCAGGAAAGGCTTCTCACAACTCTCATCCCATTTGAACCTATTCTCCTTCCTTATTAGAGAAGTTAAGGGATTAGCTATTTTGGAAAAATCCTTAACAAACCTTCGGTAATAGCCTTCTAACCCCAAGAAACTTGGAATATCCTCCACGTTCTTTGGTCTTTCTCACTTAGACACAGCCTCGATTTTACATGGATCCACAGTAACTCCTTCCTTGGACACCACGTGCCCCAAAAAGCCACTTTTTCTAACCAAAATTCGCATTTGCTCAGCTTGGCATACAACTGGTTCTCCTTTAAAGTCTGCAAAACGATTCTCAGGTGTTTCTCATGCTTTTCTCGATTCTTGGAGTACACCAGGATATTGTCGATAAAGACCACTACGATCTGATCCAAATAGGGACTAAACACATGGTTCATTAAGTCCATGAAGACAGCCGATGCATTAGTTAAACAAAATGGCATGATAACAAATTCGTAGTGTCCATACCTGGTCCTGAATGCAGTCTTGGGAATATCCTCCTCCTTAATTCTCAGTTGGTGGTATCCCGATCTCAAGTCAATCTTGGAAAAGACTCCCGCTCCACTCAGCTGGTCAAACAGATCATCGATTCGGGGCAAAGAATATCTATTCTTGATGGTTGCATTGTTCAACTCTCTGTAATATATGCACAGTCTCATACTCCCATCCTTTTTCTTTACAAACAACACGAGAGCTCCCCAAGGTGACACAATTGGCCTTACATAACCCTTTTCCAGGAGCTCTCCCAATTGCTTTTTGAGCTCTGCCATCTCCTTCGGTCCCATACGGTATAGTGCTTTGGAAATTGGCTCAGTCCCCGATTTTAGGTCGATATTAAAATCTAAGTCTCGCTTCGGTGGCAACCCAGGGATTTCATCTGGAAATACTTATTGGAATTCTCTTACAACTTCGTTGTCGTAGGCTTGGGGTGAGTCCTCTCGGGTATCCCACACATGACATAGGATTAGCTCATCCCTTTTTTTCAAGCAGGTCTTAAGGGTGTTTACGGTGATAAGCTTTAGTTTTGGTTTCGTCACAAATACCTTATATGACACTCTCACTCCCTTGGGTCCCCTTAAGGTAACCTTCTTTTGGTGACAATAGATAAAGGCCTTATATTTCCCTAATCAATCCATCCCCAAAATAACCTAAAATCCCCCTAGCGGAAACTTAATAAGGTCTGACTCAAAGTTCACCTCAACCACCTTGATAATCACATCCTTATAAACTCTACCACTAGGTATGGACTCCCCAGATGGTATAGTCACAGAATCATCAATTGGGTCAAACACTTCTAAACCTAAGTTTTTTGCTTGATCGGTGGAAATAAAGGAATGTGATGCCCCAAAGTCAAACAAAACAAAAGTCGGTTTAGGGTGTAGAAGAAATGTACCCGTGACCACATGGGCATCCTTCTCAACTGCTTCCTTGCCCATGGCGAACAACCTCCCGTTATTCGTTTCGCCACTTTGGCTGGTTGTGGTTGCACCGCTCTACTGTCTGGCCTCATTGAATCTCTTTTGGAAGTTTCCATAGTTTTGGCCATGGTTCCGGTTTCCTTGGAATCAGTTCTGGTAACTGTTGTAGCTCCTTTGATTGCTATTTGCCCCCGATATCGAACTCCCTCCATAATTTGGAGCAGGCGTTCAGAATCCTCCACTCTAGTTTCCCCGGAAGTTGCTCCTTTCTTGATTTCCCAAGTTCACCCTGCAATCCGCCTTCTTGAGCCCAAACTTCCCGCACCTAAAACAATTAGTTCCTCCACCTGTCGCCCTAGTCATATCATGGTTACCGCCACCTCAATTGGTACTCCTAACTGGTGCAGTGTTAGTAAAATAGGAATTGTAGAGGTTCGAATTCTGCTTTTTGTTTCCAGTGCCCTCACTATTGGTTTCCGCCTTTCTCTTCTCGTTCTTTTTTCTCTTCTCCTCTTTCAACATATCGACAATTCTCTCAGCTTGACCAGCCCTCTGGTATACTTCCTCTACAGTTATGGGCTCAACCGCCATCAACCTCTTTTTGATATTCACAGTCAGCCCTTTCTCGAACCTCATAGCCAAAATCTCTTCTGTGAATCCCAGGTTAGCAACGTACTCAGCTAACTGCATAAACTTGTTGTGATAAGTTTCTACAGTCATATCCTCGGTCATCTTGAAGGTATCAAATACGGCTCTCATCTTGCTTTTGACATGCTCAGCTTAGAATGTTGATGTCAGGTTCCTCTTGAAACCACTCCAACTCACAAATTCAATCCCGTTTTCCGCAGCCGCTACCCTAATTGCCCCTTTATTACGGTTCCACCACCGCCCAGCCTTTCCCTTTAAGTAAAAGGAAGCCTGGTCCACTTGCAGCTCCTCCGGACAAGCTAGCAACACGAAAATATTGTCGAATTCTTGGCACCATTCTCCCAAAAGATGTAACTCCCCTTCTCCATCGAACTTGGTTGGGTTATGCCTCGAGATTTTTGAGCTCATTTTTGACAAGTCCATTACCCCTTTTCTCTAGACCATGGCCATTAAGGCCGCATTGGTAGCCAATAGTCAGCCTAACTCGGCTTGGGTGATGTTGGCAGCAGATGGGTCTCTTCTTGGAGGCATGATTCTACAAGAGTTTGAACAGAGTTATAAATATTTTATCATAGGCCAGGATAGCTTAAACATCTTAATTCCTGCAACATAAAACAAGGTATGGTTGACTGGTTTGGCCTCCCCAGCCTACCATGGTCATACTACTCCCTAGGTTATGATCTAATTTCTCATTATATCTTACTCTACCGGTTATCCAACTACATCATACTAGCTAAGGGCTTAGGGATCACGTAACCGCATATCTCTAGACATGATTCTACATACACATAATCAAGTAATCATATGAACATTTTCAGCATATGTCATTATCTCAAAACACCAACCACATGATCATATCATTCCAACCATTGATCAATCAATATACATCCAATTTACTTACCTTGATCCTTCCCTGTAGAAAAGTTAGTACGATACTATATCGGGTTAATACATAAACTACCCCACTTTTCAATTGCTCTCATTGGGTTCCCGAGTCAGGACTGAAAGGGCCCATGGTTTGGTGTGTGGGGGCCCCTAACTCATCCCATTCCCTTTTTTGGGCTCCTATTAGTTTCTATCTTGGGGTTCATTTTATTCGACTCTTCCTATGTTCATTTTATTTCTGTTTGTTTTAGGCATAAGTATCGTTCGCTTTGATACCACTTTGTAACACCCCCATTTATCCAAGAGCCTGTACTACGACTTCCCGAATAATTGAGAGTGTTACCAACTCGGTATAACCGAGGTAGTAGATAATCAAAGTGAATGAAACACAGTATTTATTTAAATTATAAAGTTTGTTACAACATAAAATCTCCAAGGACTGAAACAGTGGAAAATAAAATACATCTAAAGACTTCTAGATAAGTGATCTATTTCAAGGTCGGTCCATCCATGTCCTCACGCTATCCCATGCTCTTATTTGATTCATCGGTTACCTGTCAATTCTGCTCCCCATTACGGATCATCACAGGTGTTAAACGAATACACGGTCAACCTCACAGTTGAGCAGGATAAATAATCAACAAATAATAAATATGAAAAATGTACGAGTATGCAATTGACATGGCCTTCTACTAAGCTCATCAACGCAAAACACCTACCCGCCAATCCCTGGCCGGGTATGCCTCGATCATTATCGAGAAAACAGCTTAACAACTGAGGTTATCCGGACACAGGTCTGCAGAACCAGCCCGGGCCTTTAAAATCACAATCACAGATATCCAACTGATATCCAACCTAACATGCATATGCCATGCTCATGAATGCATTATCATATCATAACTTAAATCATAAACCAAACTGATAACAAGTGCATAGACAATGCTCATGAATGCAATAACAATTCACAACTCAAACATGCCATTAGTTCATATAATAACGCACCCAACAAGTCATAGCATCCAAATGTAACAATTATAGAACATCAGATTAATTATCCTACCTCGTAAAAAGAAAGTCTTGACAGAAATTATTGTATCAGTAATACTCCACTTCAAACTCGTCACCTACAACAATAATATTATTATTAACTATGTTATTCGTATTATTTATTAAATCATTATTTATCGTAATTTATTATTCATATTCCTTAATCCCGTAATTATTAAATGTCGTTACAAAATCCCGTAATCAAAAGATATTAATAATATTCTTTATTAATAATTTATCCTCTAATTATAAAAATTACGAATTAAATAATTTATTATTTACGAATTATGGAATTATGAATAATACGACTTATATTATTATAATTACGAATTACGAATTAACGATATATGAATTATGAAATATAACTACGAATTAAACGGGTTTAACGCATCTTAGCCCGCGCCCTAAAACGGTCCGGCAGCCACTAACTCTGTCCCTGACAATCACCTACTCCACCGTGGCAGTCCCCCCTGCACCACGGTGGACCCCTCCTGACACCACCAGGGTCGTCGACTCCAGCCACCGTTTCCAGCCATTTCTTAAATTATTTAATCCTTTAAGTAATTCGAATTTAATGCCTTCTATTCCCATTCCTTCCCAGTACAAACTTGCTTGTTTTTTCGACCTGCAATAACAGGTGGAAAATGACGTGGCCATTAATATTTCATAAGAATAATTTATCTTATGGGTGACCTGCTTAAATTACTCCATCCTTTAATCCCTCCTATCACTATCATGCATTTTTTACCACCCAATCACCATCACGTTCGGCGGTTGAGGCGGCGGTGGCAGAAGACAGTGCTTCGGATTAGAATTGAGTTGATGAGAATTTTTGGAAAAGAAATAGGGAGAATATTGGGTCTCAAAAGAAGGTGGCTAAAAGATTGTTGTTGTTGTTGTTGTTGTTGTTTTCTTCTTGGTTTGGCGGTGGCAGTGGCGGTGGCGGTGGTGGCGTGGTGGTTGTTGTGGTGGGGGTCTCTGAAGGTGGGGAGTTTTTAGATAGGTGAGCGAAGATGTGATGTTGTTGTTGCATTCTTGCTGCGAATAATGACATTTTGGTTTTGATTGTTTTGGATTGATTTCACATCTTCAATTTGTTATGCAGGTTAGGAAGATTTAGTCACAGGGTTAAGTTGCCCATTGATAAGGTTGGAATTGAGAGAAGAAGAGAAAATAGGAGAATGCAGGGAGTCGGCGCCGGAGGAGTGACCGCATGAGGACTGTAATAGTTTAGATTATTATGAGATTAAATATAGTTGAGAGTATTATAAGAAGGTCACTCATAATTTGGATTATTCTTGTAGAATAATTAAGGTGTTTATTAACCCTTAAAAACATAAGGTATCATGTTGTTTAGGTTGTCGGTCACTTTAGTGTGTTCTGGGAAGGAAGGGGAATACGAGGAATTAAATTCAGATTACTTAAAAGATGGAGTAATTTAAGCAGGCCACGCATAGGATGGATTATTCCTATGAAATAACCCAAATAAATAAAAATAAGTTTAGAAAAAAAATATGTGAAAATAAAATAAGAAAATCAATAAATTAAAAAAATAAAAAAAGTTGGGAAAACGAGATTATTTTTGTAAAAATAATGTGTTTTCACAAAAGTATATAAATCATGCAATAGTTTGGTTATTAAGTAATAATAAATGTAGTATTTAAAAAAAAATCATTTCAAAAGTATTCAAAGTTTTAATTATATCAATAAATTTCACTTCAAATTCCGGCAGCTCGTCAAAGAACTCCACAGTTAAGCGTGCTCAGGTGAGAGTAGTCTAAGGATGGGTGACCTCCTAGGAAGCCTCTCGGATGATCATGACTGGTGAAATCAAGTAACGTTTGAATGAGAATCAAGATATCTTGCAAAATACCGGATCACGGTATTCCCAATCTTTACCGAGCTTTCCTTCCCGCTAGATAATTCCGGCTTCTGGGTAATTTGCCTCCGAAAGGCATTTTGGTTGGGGCTATATCCTCTTTGTTTGACTAGGTCAGTACCCGCCCCCGGGGTAAGGTCTAAACCCAAAGTGCCCCACAAATTCTGTGAAATTCAAGTGGTAGGAATTCCCTCCAAGTTGAAAGGAGACAGTAGATTCGTTATAATCATGTTTAAAATCTACCTCAAAGGTAGCAAGGAATTTCGCAGCTAGGATTGGGTACGTTTCCTCGCCGTATCATAAATACTGATTCTACTACGTAACTCCATCACCTCAAGACTAATACCCATCTTATCCATAGTTTTACCACAAGCCCAATGAGTGGGTTCCCATTGCAACCTATAAGCTTATTAAACAATTAAAGTTATTTTTTCTCAGAAAATGAAACATTAAAATCGGTGTTTTCATATCGAGTGGGTAACCTTACCTTGGATTTGGATGAGCCAACGAGCATGAGAAGTCGTTGCCTTTTGGTAGCCATAGTTTTGTTGTCTTGTCTTGAAAAGGAAAGGCTTGCTAGCTTGTGTAATGAACCCGAAACTTGAAAATGAGCTTCACAACTCGAATGAACACCAAAATCCCATAAAATTTACTTCCAACACACCAGAGTAGTCTTAACAAGGTCACTAAGCACTTGTGAAGCGGAAAAATTGAGGTTTCGGACCAAAGGTATTTTGGGAATAAAAATTCGAGTGAAGAAAAATGATTTTTTTTTTCGGTGATCTGAAACTAGAAGAAGAACGGATCACTTTGGTAAAATTTGGAGTGATTTTGATAAAGGAAAGGGGTTGGAAATTGAGGTTGAAGTTTGAGTTTTGGTGTATTTTAGTGATGTTTTTGGTGTTTGAGGAGAGAAGGAGTGTAGAGGAGATGATAAGTTAAAAGTGAAGGAAAAATGAAGAAATGGAGATGTAATTGGTGATTTCCGGATTTTGAAACCGAGGGGTATAATTATACCCGGCCGGGTATAATTTTGCCGGTAGGTTATAATTGTACCCGGTCGGGTAAAAATCAATTTGGCCTTAATTTTCAAATAACTTCATTCCTCCAAGGGGTGAAATTTTACCCGGTCGGGTAAAGTATACCCTTCAGCTGTAAAAATAGCCAAAATTGCACCCTTGGAAGGAAAAATTGTACCCTCCACAAGCAAATCGACCCCTTAGCCAAACTTTCAGCCCTTAAAAGATATCCCATCCTTGATGAGGCGGTTTTCCTTACTTTCCAATTCATGCAACATCCCAATGCTCTCTAGACACCAAGCTCTTCATTCAAAACTCCGGTTCAAACGATCAATTCAACACTTCATCAAAAATCATCCCTTACACACAATCCAAACGTTCATACCCACATCAAATCCAATGGAAGGCAAAAGTATCCAACAATAAGGGAAGAAAATTAAATGCAATGAAACTACATTATTAAAGAGAGAAGGGAAAGATTATATACAAATGGTGGTTATTGAGAAAATCCACCAAGCCTAAGCTTGTTTAGACATTCATTTAGGGTCACCATCATGGTGCCCCACTTCATCAACCTTGTCGACCAATATTCACTCTAATTGTGGGCAATTGATTTCCTGGCCAAGTATCTTGAGAGTCTCCCACATTTTATCCACTATTTCATAACATTTTTCCAAGTGAGGTGGGAGTATTCATAGGAGTCATTGTCCTTGCATTTCATTGGTTTGAATATTTAGGAGGAACCAACATCTTCATGTAAAGAATTCTTGTTGACACATTTTCTTGACACATCTTTGAGTTCAATTAGTGTAACTTCAAGTCCTTTTTTGGTCCCTAATGTTTTGGCATCCACAAAATCGTGTGTCACACTCAAGACGGTCTCTTGATGTGAATCTTTAAGAATGAGCACATGTACTTGGCCAAGAGGATAACCTTCATCGTAAAACTTTAGTTGTTGACCATTCACAGAAAATATTCCCGTTTCTTCACTAGTGACCTCTACCGCCTCATAAGGGAAGACTTGGGTTATAGTAAATGGTCCCGACCACCGAGACTTAAGCTTACTCGGAAACAATTTGAGTCTTGAATTGAACAAGAGCACCTTATCTCCAACTTTGAAGTCCTTGCGGGATATCTTTGCATCATGAAGTCGCTTGGTATTTTCCTTGTAGATGTGGGCGTTCTCATAGGCATCCAAGCGTAACTCGTCAAGTTCTTCATGTTGGAGCATCTGATTTTGCGATGCCGCTTCAAGGTCATAATTGAGCTCTTTGATAACCCACCTTGCCTTATGTTCAATTTTAATTGGCAAGTGACAAGCCTTGCCATAAACCAAACAAGAAGGTGTGGTGCCAAGTGGAGTTTTATAGGCCGTTCTCAAAGCCTGAAGTGATCGGAAAGTTTGGTTGACCAATTCTTGTGATTTTTACCCACCACTTTTTGGAGAATTTCCTTGATTTGTCTATTGGAGACCTTGAATTGCCCACTAGTTTGTGGGTGGTAGGCAACCCCGGTTTTATGATGTATTCCATACTTCTCCAAGAGGTGGTTGAATGTATATTTCCGGAAATAGATTCCGTGATCATTGATTACTCTCTGCATACTAAACCTTGAGAAAATAATGTCTTTAAAAAGCTTGATGATGATCTTGGAGTAATTTGTTGAGAATGCTACGGCCTCTATCCATTTTGAAACATAGTCAACGGCGACTAATATGTACTTGTTGCCGTGAGAAGTAGAGAAGGAGTCCATGAAATCTATCCCTCAAACGTCAAAGAGCTCAACCTCGAAAATGTTGTTCAAGGGCATCTAAACTATTTTTCCAATGTTGCCACTCCTTTGGCAAGTTTCACATGTCTTTATTTAAACTTGAACGTCTTTGAACATAGTGGGCCAAAAAAATACACTTAGGACTTTGGCAACGGTTCTCGAAGTGGCCAACAGTCCTCCAAAAGTGGAAGAGTGAAGGTGTTTGACAATGTCAAATCCCTCCTCCTCGGTCACACATCGCCTATATATTCCATCATTTCCTCGGCGAAATAAGTAGGGTTCATCCCAATAATATTTCTCGAGTAGAATAACAAACAACAGATAATAACAAGTATAAAATAAACATGCACGATATGATATGCAATGCCAACACAACTGACCTCATCACCCGAAACACCCGTTCATCCCGCCAATCCCTAGCCCGGGGTATCCATCATCCTAATAAAATATTGAGGTATCCATCATCCCAACAAAGTTGAGATATTCATCATCCTAACAAGGTTGAGGTATCTATCATCCCAATACAATCTTGAGGTATCCACCATCCCAGTATAACTGAGGTATCCAAAGCAAATGCTATGTCAACAATAAATACTCATCCCAGAACGAGTCTGAGGTACCCAATACAAAAGATATGCCACAACAATAAATAATAATTTTCAACCAATTCATCTCAAACACAAAGCTGAGACATCCAACAATAATAATAATATTCACTCAATATGTAACACCCCCATACTCCAAAGTGCCTTACAAGGCCACCTTAGGTACGAAGATGCTACCATCTCGGTTTCCCGAGGCAATGATCATCAAAAGA
>VHZZ01001436.1:105468-120721 GCA_009801015.1 Silene noctiflora | reverse complement strand
ATACAATTAATTAATTTATCAATTAAGAGCGTTGCCATAAAGGCATGACCTTAAGGGGATCAACTGATCACCACCGTCTTACGACAGTAATGTCAAACTCTAGTCAGCCAATCATTACTAATGTGGACCAGTTGACCAAATAAATGAATTATTCCTTACGTATTCTTATTATGAGATTTAAATATGTGATCGCATTATTGTCGAGGACACATACTCCAACCCTGTTTATTAGGAATGTCTTACTAAAGGCTCTTAAATAAATGGGGGTATTACAAAGTGGTATCAGAGCAAACGATCCTCAGGCCTAAAAAAAATGAACAACAATGAATATATGATATGTTTAATAAAATGAACCCCGGGTAGAAACTGTTAGGAGCCCCCTTTAGGCTTGGGATAAGTAAGGGCCCCCTCACACGAAACTTCTGGCCCTCTCATTTTTGAACTGTTTACCTTGAGAGAAAATTTAAGAGTGGGGTAATTAAAAAGAAAGGGTCTGAGTCCTTAAAAGGTCAATTGTTTGCTTCAGGATAAAAATTTCTAACCTTGTTGCAGGACGCGGAGCGAGATAAGTATTGTGGTGATGATATGAGGTGGCCTAGGGCCATGTGGTTAATAATGATTGTAGTGATGGAATGTTTGAATTGGTAATCCCCATCAACGATGTATGATATCCAAGGGAGATGAGACTATTGCGAAAGTAGTAGAATCGGTCAAAATAGTCTTGGAAATGCTCATCTTTGAGTTGTGGGACGAATCCATTCATAATTATGAAAGGCCAAGATGAAGCTTCATTACCTACAAAAATAGGCACTAAAACCACAAGGAAACTATGAAAGCGGTCTCAAGAAACAAGTGTTCCTCAAGACAAAGAAAAACAAGATAGAAACCAACAATTCAATAATGCAACAAAGAACCGTTTCCCCGGCAACGGTGCCAAAATTTGATAGGCGGTCACACACCTAGGAAAGATAATTTCCCTAGAGTTGGTAACAAATTAATGTAGTAAGGTAGGGGTCGAACCACAAAGAAACGGGTGTTGTTTTACGGAATGCTATGGTTAGGTCTTTATGAAGATCGGATTATATTTTTTCGTTTTGGTTGGTGAAATGTAATTTAAATAAAAACCAATGTAAATAAAAATGATTAATTAACAAATATGATTAAAGGAGTCTAGGGGTGTCGGGTCACACATGCATAGTAAAATGATTCATGTTATATTAGAAATGCATAACAAAGATAAATGTCTAGTTCTATGGACAACCACCTCTCGATATTAATGTCGACCTTAGATCGGGTTCTAACGAACTCCCGCTATGGCTAGACCGGTCTACTACAACATGTTTAGTCTAATACAAAAGCGTGCTTCTCAACTTATAGAATGTATTAACACATTTAACCAAAGATTGTGATCAATAACCTAAGGTTAATAATTACAAAACAAACATGTGTAGAAACAATTATGCAATACTATAACATTCTAATCTAACATGATAAAATAATAACTAATGCATGGCTCCCCTAATCCCTAGACAAAATAAAACTACTCACTCATAATGAAAAAAACAATAACTAAAAATGATGAATTAAGCATAGACATGATGATGGAGATATAATAACTAAAAATGAAATAGGAAAAGTAATTGTAAACTAAACTAGTTGACATAAACAAAATGAGATACTAATAATAAAATGCTAATGATGATAATAAAATAGAAATACTACGATGATTACTAAATGTAAATTGCATAAAACATAAAGTAAATTACTAAATGAAATATAAATATCTAATAACTAAATTGTAACTAAAAAACAATAAGAAAGTGTAATAACTAACAATGGAAATAACAATTTAAAAACTAAAATGAAATGATTACCGAATTGATGATTGCAACTTGAGAAGAACAACAATGTAGAACCAAAGAAACTTATATTGAAATTGTAATTAGAACTAAATGATTGTTTTATGAATACAAAATGTAATGTAAACTAATTTCTAAACTAAGGATAAAACTAAGAGAAAGAAGTTTTAAGATTGTAAAAGGATGTAAAAGTGATGCCTAGAAGTCGGGGCTAAGCCCTCCTTATATAGTAGTTATAAGACAAAACGTAAAGAATCCAATGCAAGGTCTCCCCAATCGGGGACATGCCACCCCGATCCGGGTCGCATGATTTCCGATTTATGGCCTTCATTGCTTCATTTAATGCTCGGGGAATCCTAAGTTTTGCCTTAATGCTCCTTTAAGCGTCCGTGTAATTGCATTTTGTGGAATCATTTGTGGAATCCTAAGCTAGCAACTCCACATGATTACTTGGAATTCACTCTTTGGCCTTCATTTCTCATTTGTTTACATTTGCCTTATACTTTGCATCTGGGCCATTTCTTCCACATTTCATCATCAATCCACTTTGTTTTGCTTGCATGATCCATCTTAGTTTCCTCTTAGCCTCGTGAGCTCGATACTTGCACATTTGACGGGAAATAGCTACTAAAAGCTACATTTCCTACAAAATATACTAAAGACAAGAAAGATATCTAGAACACGGGATTAGCTCAACAAAACACTAATAATAGTGCAATAAACATGTAAAACCGAGCTAAATTAGGGGGATAAATCGTAAAAATATTAGACACATCATGAAATATGGGCATGAATGATAACCTATATGATGAATTGGATGTTTTAAGTGATGGATGATTTCTTATGTGAAATAGAACTTTCATGTCTACTGGTATGCAGAATGTGATGCCCTGAAACCATGTTTAGTGTTGTTATTTAGCGATAAAAGTTATCGTTTTAATAACGTGTGATGGGGAAGAGTGGGCACTAATTTTGTGTCGTGGTGGTGTGAAAGGTCGTTGGTGGCTGTGGCTAATTATAGTGGTTGATTGGTCTTTGGCCAGTCCAGTCAACCACACGTTGTTTTGGTTGAAGGGAATTTATTTTAAACCTTTTATGCCACATTTCTTAAGCAGAAGCTTATGTGTTTTATTTTGCATTATAGAATCATGCATCCAAAGAAATCTGCATCCACTACCATGTCCTAAGAGGAGATCGATCATCTAAGTGCTACCAATGAGGCTTTAATTGATGCACTAAAGGCAGGAGGCTCAGCTTTAGATCCATCAAAGATGAGTGCTACAATTGCGAGGCATAACCCAACCAAATATGATGGTTTGGGGGAGCCGTCACTTTTGGGAGAATGGTGTTGGGAGTTTGATAACATTTTTGAGCAGCTGAACTGTCTAGAGGAGCTACAAGTGGACCAAGCTGCATTTTATTTGAAGGGGAAAGTTGGTTTGTGGTGGACTCGTAACAAGAAGGCCATTAAGGAGGCTGCTACTAATAATGGGAGTGATTATGTAAAGTGGCAAGGTTTCAAGAAGATCATGATGGCTACATTCGTTCCTGAGCATATCAGGAGTAACATGAGGGCGCAGTTTCTTTGATGCTTTTAAGATGGCGGAGGATATGACAGTGGAGACATACCATAATAGGTTTATGGAGTTGGTTGAGCACGTGTTGGATATGAAATTTACTCCTGAGATCCTGGCACTAAGTTTTGAGAAAGGACTAACCATGAATATCAAGAAGAGGCCCGCAGCTGGTGAGCCAAGCAACATGGATGAAGTCTATCAGCGAGCTGGTCACGCTGAAAGGATTGCGGAGATGCTGAAAGAGGAAAAGAAGGAGAAGGGCGAGAAAAGGAAGTCTGAAACTTCAAGTGAGAGTACTGGGAACAAGAAGCAAAACTATAACCAATTCTGTCCCTATTTCTCGAATAGCACGCCAACTGGAGAAGCAAGCCCTGTTAGTATGGGTCGAGCTGGGCAATGGGGGTCAACTGTTTCAGGTGTGGAAAGTTGGGTCATAAGGATATTGACTGTAGAGTTAAGTTAGGTGGTCAAGGAGGAGGTTATAACAGTATGAACCAGAGTGGGGGTTTTCGAACACCTACATCATGCTATGGGAATAATCAGAGGTCAGGAGGTGGGAGCTATATGAGGAGCTACAACAACAACAACTACTATTACTCCAATCAGAACCGTTTCGATAATAATCAAAACAATGGGAGTGGCTCGTTCCAGAGGATAATGAATGGATAAAATCAACAAAATGGTTCGACATTAGCTAGTTAAGGGGGATCTAAGAGTAGTGGAAAGTTATTCATGGTGAGAAAAGAAGTAGAAGAGGAGGATGCACATGTTGTCACGGGTACCTTCCTTATTCACTCTAAGCCTACTTTTGTGTTGTTTGGTTCTGGGGCAACTCATTCCTTTATTTCAAGTGAACGTGCTATAACTTTAAATTTGTATGTATTTGATGTTATTAAAGACGTTATTACATACCTTCAGGAGAGTCTGTACCTTGTAATCGAATCTATAAAGACTCACCTATAAGGGTCGGGGAAGTTACTTTTCTTTTTTACTTAATTGAGTTTCCCTTGGGAGGATTCGAGGTGATCTTGGGAATGGATTAGCTGGGAAGGAATAGAACCTTTATTGATTGTCACCAGAAGAAATTCACTTTGAGGGGACCTAAGGGTGTAAGGGTATCTTATAAAGGATTTGTAGTGAAACCAAAGATGAAGCTGATCTCGACTGTTATCCTAAAATCTTGCTTAAGGAAGGGAGGATAGTTGATTTTGTGTCCTGTGAGAGACCTTAGGGAGGAGGTGTTAATGGCGTGCGTTATTGAGGTTGTGAAGGACTTCGAAGATGTGTTTCCGGAGGATATACCTAAGTTACCACCTCTGCGGGATATTGATTTTAGCATTGACTTGAAACCTAGAACAGGACCGATCTCTAAAGCATCGTACAGGATGGGACCTAAGGAGTTGGAGGAGCTTAAAAAGCAATTGGAGGAATTATTAGATAAGGTTTATGTGAGACCTATTGTGTTACCTTGGGGTGCACCTGTCTTATTTGTGAAGAAGAAGGACGGGAGTATGAGATTGTGTATCGACTATAGGGAGTTGAATAATGTGATCGTAAAGAATCGGTACCCTTTACCTCGAATTGACGATTTGTTAGACCATTTAAGTGGTGCTAGGATATTCTCAAAGATTGATTTAAGGTTGGGATACCATCAACTAAGGATTAAGAATAAAGATATCCCTAAGACTGCATTTAGGACTAGATACGTACACTAAGAATTTTTTGTTATGCCATTTGGATTGACTAATGCACCGTCAGTCTTCATGGACTTAATGAACCGTGTGTTTAGTCCCTACTTGGATCGGTTCGTGGTTGTCTTTATCGATGATATCCTGGTGTAATCTAAGGATCGGGAGGAGCATGAGAAGCATCTAATAATTGTGTTGCAGACCATACGGGAGAATAATCTCTATGCCAAGTTGAGTAAGTGTGAGTTTTTGTTGGAGGAAGTAGCCTTTTTGGGGCATGCGGTGTCTAGAAAAGGAGTATCTGTAGACTCGAGTAAAATTTCAGTTGTTGCCAAGTGGGAGAGGCAAAAAAATGTAGGGATATTCGGAGTTTTATGGGGTTGGCTGGCTACTACAGGAGGTTTGTAAAATATTTCTTGAAAATAGCTAATCCCATGACGACGTTGATGGGGAAGGAGAACAGGTTTAAGTGGTATGAGAGTTGTGAGAAGGCATTTCAAACCGTAAAGAAGCGCCTGACTACAGCTGCTATCCTAGCTTACCTTAAGGGAATGAAAATTTTGAAGTGCACACTAATGCGTCGAAGAATGGACTGGGGTGTGTGTTGATGCAGAATGGGAAGGTGATAGCTTATGCCTTGAGGCAGCTGAAACCTTATGAAGAGAATTATACAACTCATGACTTAGAATTGGGAGCAGTGGTGTTTGCGTTAAAGTTGTGGCGCCATTACCTTTATGGAGCTACTTTTAAAGTATTTTATGACTACAAGAGTCTAAAGTATATCTATACCCAGAGGGAGCTAAACATAAGGCAGAGGAGGTGGATGGAGTTAATAGGAGATTATGACATGGAGATAGTCTATTATGAAGGGAAGACAAATGTGGTGGCAGATGCATTGAGTAGGAAATTTGTCCATGCTTTATATACTGCCATGTCGAGGGTGAGACTGTATGAAGAAGATTTGACCATTGAGCCTGAGTTATATGCTGAGATCAGGGAGAAGCAGAAGGAGGACCTGAAGATTCAAAAGTGGCGTGAGGCTGTGAAGAGTGCCGTGGGCAAGGAGCCATATTCTAAGTTCGATATTCATATAGATGACAATCTAAGATTTGCAGGAAGGTGGTGTGTACCTGAGAATGAGGAATTAAATAGAGATTTTAACTGAAGCTCATTTTACTCCATATTCTTTTAATCCTGGAGGGGATAAGTCATATAAAGACTTAAAGAAGAATTGTTGGTGGCCTAAGATGAAGAAGGAGGTGGCCGAGTTTGTTGCAAGATGCTTGGTGTGTCAAATGGTGAAAGGAGAGCATAAGAGACCACAAGGTAAAGTTCAATCTTTGGATGTGCCTGAGTGGAAGTGAGAGAGCATTTCCATGGATTTTATTGTTGGATTGCCAAGTACTCAAAGAGGAAATAATATGATATGGGTGGTGGTAGATCGTTTGTCTAAGTCAGCTCACTTTATTCCCATGAAAGATACCTGGAGTAAGGCGGAGTTGGCTAAGGCTTATGTCAATAATGTGGTGAAGCTTCATGGTGTGCCTAAATATATTGTTTCTGATCGTTATTCGAGGTTCATATCTAAGTTTTGGCAAGAATTGCAATCTTTTATAGGGACCCAGTTGAAGATGTGTACAACATTTCATCCCGCTACAAATGGTCAGACTGAAAGAACTATTCAAACGCTGGAGGATATGTTGAGGGCATGTGTAATGGAGTTCGGTGGATAATGGGAGGAGAGGTTTGATTTAATAGATTTCTCCTATGATAATAGTTACCATGCTAGTATTGGCATGCCACCTTTTGAGGCTCTTTATGGGAGGAAGTATAGGAGTCCTGTGTGCTAGGATGACAAAAGCGATGAAGTTATTTTGGGACCTGAGATGATCCAGGATATGGTGGAGCAAGTGCATATTATTCGACAAAAGAAAAAGGTTGCGCACGATTGACAGAAAAGCTATGCAAATTTGAAGAGAAGTGAGATAGAATTTACTGTGGGAGACAAGGTGTTATTTAAGGTGTCACCTATGAAGGGGGTGATAAGATTTGGGAAGCGAGGAAAGATGAGTAAAAATTTTATTAGACCTTGTGAGATTTTGGATAGGGTTGGAGAGGTAGCATATCGATTGGCACTACCGCCAGCTTTGAACAATGTCCATAATGTGTTCCATGTTTCCCAGTTGAGGAAGTATGTGAGTGATCCTACTCATGTGTTGGATCCTGAGCAGGTGGAAATTGATGAGCAAATGTCTTATGTGGAGATGCCTAAGGAGATCTTAGACATGAAAGTGCGCAAGACTCGCAATGGTGAGACAACCTTAGTGAAAGTCCTATGGTCTAGTCATGTGGTTGAAGAAGCGACATGGGAGGTAGAAGCTGACATGAGGGAGAAGTATTCTAGCCTTTTCGATTAGGTAAGTTGGTTACGGGGACGTAACCCTTTTTTTTAAGGGGGATAGGATATGACACCTCATGTTTTACCATATTATATGTTGCATTTTGATAAGTTTGTACGATTAGAGTGAGTTTTATTGTGTTGGGTGTTCAAATATGTTAAGTGTTTTACTCAGTTGTGATGATGTGTTGGGAGAACTTCGGGACAAAATTTATTTTCTGGGAGGAAGACTGTAATACCATGTAATTTAATGAAAATTATATGAATAATTTACGTATTTTAAGTAATTACCTTAGCAATTATAATTGATATTTGTAAATAAGACGAGATAATATAATATGAGTCGGGAATGGATGTTGGGGCCGGCTAGTATTGGGCTTTGTGTAAGTCTAAGGGAGTCGGGATTTAGTTATATATTATATTAAGTTGCATACGGGTTTTATAATTTAAAAATATAATCTTGTTAACCTAGTATATAAATAGAAAAGAGACCATAACCTAATAAGACTTTACAAATATGAAAATTATAGAGGGGAAGGAGGAATTTCAGATCTAGCAATTTACCTTAATCGATAATTTTTTAAGAGGTAAGACCGTCTCACAGTTTATCGTTTTAATTTGTGTTAGCCGTGTATATTGACCACCGTGGACCACCAAGTGACCACCATAGACCATGACTGACAATAGAGCAGTCGTGGACCACCGTGAGTATACCAGACCTGTCGTTGACCGCCGAGGGGGTGGTTATTTTGGTGTTAAAGGGTTGTGACGTATGGGTGTCGCGGGTTTTTGCAACACGGTTTTGAACCCGTATTTGAACTCGGCCGGACCTCGGCAAAGAGGGGTTGGTTTCTGGTGGTTGGGGAGACTCTAGAGGTAGTGTCTGTGGGGCCAAGGCAGCGTCTTGGTGGTGGTGGTGGCCGGTTTATACGAAAACCGGGGAAGGGGAAGAGTTTTGGTGAAACCGTCTTAAGACAGCCACGGTGGCCTGTGTGGTTACGTCGAGAGGAAGAGGAGACCACCCCTGGTTCCTCCGTGAGTCAGTGGTGACGATGGTGATGGCCATAGGTTGTGTGGGTTGTTGTCGTGGTGGTGGTGTGGTGTTTTAGTGTCGGGTTTGTGAGTGTGTGTGAGGTGTATGTCGTGCACCCTTGATAGGTTGTGGCGTTTGGGGTGGTGGTGAGGATTATACGGCAAGGTTGGTGGCTGGCTGGGCCGTCCTGGTGGGAGGTTGGCTGACCATGGGTGGCTGGGTATGTGCGTGTGGCCGTGTATGGTGTTTGTTGAGTTTGTTTGGCCACGGGTGGGGGAGTGTGCGTTTGTGAGTGTTTTTCATAATTAAATAGTTTAGTTATCGAGTTTTAATTAATTAATTTAGGTCATCGATATTTAACGAATTATAATTATATAATAATAATAGCGTATATGATGTGGTTAGTAATTGTATATTTATTATTAATTGTTTTAGGTCGCGAGTTTGAAGTGGAATACTTTTAATTGCCTTGCGTGGAATTGCTGTGACGTAATTGCTGAAAAGGTAGGATAAACTACTCGGTTGGATTGTTGTAATGTGATATATTTATTATGTGAGCATTGGATGTTGAATGAGTTAGCCTTGACTTATTGGTGATGCTTATTATGTTCTATGTTCGTTACCATTATTGCATATGGTTTGAGATGAGAATTGGACTGCCCCTGGCTTAGTCTCTGGTGGATCGGGTGTGAGTATTGGACTTCCCCAGGCTTAGTCGCTGGTGGATCGTGTGTGAATATTTGGACTGCCCCAGATTTAGTCGCTGGTGGATCGTGTGTGGATGAGCTCAGTAGTTGAAGCATTTGCATTTGACATTATATGTGCATTATGGTTGTGTTATGTACTGTTTAGTTATCCTACTCAACCGTTTGGTTGATAGTGTATTCTATAAATACCTGTGATGAACCATTATTGGGGAGCAGATTGATTGACATGTTTGAGATAGCTAACTTGGGAGCTCTTGGGGATGCGTGAGGATGAATAGCCGAGTCTACCTAGTTGTCTAGCTCACTTAGTTCAGACAATTGTATTTGTTTTAAGTACTTTATTATTTCCGCTGCGAGAGATGTATTATTTTAATTAATTCAGTTTCAGTTGGCTAAGTTGTAACGAGATCATTTTAACGTTTATTTTAATTTAAGTATTATGGATTGCTATACTTTGTTAAACACTGCCTCAAGAAACTGAGATGGTAACAGTCCTGTTTATTAGAAATGTCTTGCTAAAGGCTCTTAAGTAAATGGGGGTGTTACACACCATATGTTCAAGTTTATAGGTCGACGACCAACGATGATGAAAATAACGACAACGAGAGCAAAGGCACCCAGGCCGTGTTTCAGGTATGACTTCTACTTATGGCTGGCGAGCTTATATACGCAAGTCTAATGGACAATAAACGACCCGTGGAATCCTCAGGTCAATAGACTTGGGGTATACTTTGACTTTCGCCATGTCCAAGCCTTTGTTAAAGTGGGGGCTCTGTAGATACCCGTATTCGTCGATATTGGAATTTACAGAAATCCTGTCCAATACCCGATGATGATAGGACACATGTCTACTTATACTATTCGTTAATGGATTCTGTTTTGCGATGCGAGACGGGTTTTATTTGACGGTTCCATAATTTAAATGAATTTTAAATCATTTATTGTTATTTTTTAAGTAAATGAAATTTATTTCATTAGTTCATGTTTTCTTTCAAGGGTTTTATAATTTATTTCACAAATAAGTTGTTTATAATTTAAATGGAATTTAAATTATTTGTTATTTCGAAATTTCATCGATTTACGTTTTTTTAAGTTTATTTAAAATTTAAAGCTTTTAGAATTTATTTGAAAAGTAAATTATTTTAAAGTTTTTATTCTAAGTTTTTTTTAAAAATGAGATGTTGTGACGGTTTACGATTTATCGCTTTTATTCTGAAAAATTGATTTTTAAAGCGGTTTTTGAGCTCATTTTTGGAGCGGTTTTTGAGCTCGTTTTAAACGGGTTTTGGGCACGGTTTTTGAGGAGTATTCAGCCCATTACTTTCCTCTTACATCCCGTGTTCGAAACCCCATCCAAGCAGCCCAATTCCCTTCCCTTTTTCCTCCCAAACACGACCTCAAACACAGCCCAACACCACCCCTCGTCGCCTGTTTTGGCAGCCCAAACCCGACACCAAACACCACCCATTTCAACCTAATTTTATCCCACCTCACTCACCTCACCTAGCCCACAACCCTAGCTCTTATCCTAGCCAAAACCACCACCAAAACCCGACCCAATCAAGTAAAAAAAAAACGAGCATCTTGCCCCTGTTTTGGCGCTCAAAAACAGGGTGCAAACCCGTGTTTTCAAAGCCCCAAACCCGCAACCACATTACCCAAACCCTTGTCCCATCATTCCTTGATCTCTAAGCTTCCCATATCTCCCATAATCCTTGCCAAACCGAGCCATAATCCTTTCCATAACCGAATGAGATTCACTTTCCGAAAACCCGCAAAATATCTTTCGATATTTTCTATTCTTATTCCATTCCCACCCATTAGCTTAAAACTTAAGAAAACAATCTTCCATAGAGCCCATAACCGAGCTAACCTAAACCTAGCATCCTCCATACATAAAAAATACAAAAACCTCATTCAAAAACACAAAAAAACATACACGGTTTTCTCTCACAAAACTCTACCTTGTGTCTCTCAATCCTCACGTAAAAATCACTCCTAAGCTCCTCTAGTACCTAGCAATCGAGTTCAAAGTCCATAAAAGAGATTAGACGAACATTAGAGGATTAACTTGCTCTCTTTTTCATGCTTTTTCGAGTTCTGGACTGCTCCTGTTCTCTTTCGTTTTTCTTCGTTTTAAACACTTTTTTTGTTGGAGTAGTGTCCTAATCAATAGTGAGACTACTCAATAAATCTCATAAAAGGAATATTTGGGATATATGTTTTATATACTTGTCAGCTGGTCAACGTTAATCGGTAATGATTGGCTGACTAGAGTTTGACATTACTGTCGTATGACGGCGCTGATCAGCTGATCCCTTTAGGTCACACCTATAGGATGATGMCCWAATGGATAGACTAATTATTTATATGGAATATAGTATAATTAGTATCTTGGATATATTGACTTTTATTAAGTCAAGTGAATTTATAATTGATGACGAGTTACGAACTCGGGCCAAAGGAATTTATTATTCAACTATTTGATAATTGATTAATAAATATAAGGAATTTAGTAATTAATAGTTAATTAACTAAATTATTACGATATGTGTGTAGATTGTGAGGCGGAGGTAATTAGTTAATAATATTTACAAGAGGTTGTAAAATTAACTAATTATTTATTAGACACATTTTATATTGATAAAATGGTAAAAATGTTACTTAATAATAAGTGTACATTAATATTTAATTAGAATTATTTAAGTGTTAAATAATAGAATTAAATAAAATTAATATTTAATTATATAAGATAATTAAATATAAGTCTTATAAGCATTTGTGGGATAAATGTCGGAAAATGAAATGGACCAAAATGGACTCATTATGCTGTCATTTTACATGTGTCAAAGTAACACATGTTTTGGCATAATCCACTAACAAATGTTCCCATCAATTGTTTATATTTGATGGCCTATATATATACCCCCTCACATTACACTCATTAGTGATGAATTTGTTTTAAGAAAAACATCTTAAATAGGCCAAAGTAGGTGGGAAAAAGGAAGAAAAATAAGTCCTTCTTATCTTCATCTTCTTCATCATACTTTGATCAAGTTGCTGATCAATCATCATCAAAGATTCACATAAAAATATTATACATTATCTAATATTATTAGAGTAATAATATTTCATAATAAACAAGTTTTCCTAATATTATCTAGTTAGTAATATTAGGAATTTTGGGCTAATCTTGGGTGAAACTCAAAGGAGGGCTCTACTTTGGAGTCTTGGAGGATCATCAATCTTCATTAAGCTCAAGAACAACAAAGGAATGTGTCCTTTGTTGTGCCCATATATTCCATAACCAATGTAAGGAAATTGTTTCTTTTATTTTTAGTCATCTTATAAGTACGCATGTAACTAGATCATTATAAACTAAATTAACAAGTAATTTAGTAACTAATTAGAGATGTCTAATTAACGGTCTAGTACTTTCATTTTTGTTCTGGTTTATTGTGCTAATTTATAATTTTGGATTACCACGATTCTAAAACATCTTTTAAAACGAATTTTCATCGAGAAAGGAAGTCACAATCATGATTTGAAAATCGCTGCACGAACCGCTTGAAAATCGCCTGTTTTGGACAACTCCTGTTTGCATTCATTTTTTTCTATTTCAAAGTTTTTTTTGTCTAGGTTTCTTGTGTTAATTAAAAAGTTTGGATTACCATGATTGTAAAACATCTTTTAAAACGAATTTTCATCGAGAAACGATGTCACAATCGTGATTTGAAAATCGCTGCACAAACCGCTTGAAAATCGCGTGTTTTGGACAACTCCTGTTTTCATTAGTTTTTCTCTCTTTCAAAATTTTTTTGTTCAGGGATTTTGTGATAGAAATATAATTTGGTATCCCACGATTCCAGAACATCTTTTATTTCTAAAAATAGTTGAGAAAAAAAGTCACAATCGTCGAATGAAAATCGCTGCACGAAGTGCTAAAAAAAACGTGTTTTAAAGCTTGGTTTATTTGGTGTTTTTCAAATTGTTTTGTTTAATCTCGTTGACGACGCGCCTTCTATTATCTCTTGCATACGGGATCCAAATAGTGTCCAAGTTTACATGTAAGTTGAGGGTGCACAAAATTGTGACTCTTTCTTTCCTCTTTTCTCGTGTTTGTCACGGCCTAATGGCCTTTTATTTCTTTTGTTTTATCAATTACCGTCTCCCTTGTTAATTTTTAATGTTTACGATATTTGTGGATGGTTTATATGCTATTTAGGATTAGTATTAATTTCTAACTAAATGTTTAGTATGTTTAATATGTTTAGTATGTTTAATATGTTTGTCTTTTATTTATTCATGAGTATGTTTAATTTAAGACGATCTTCACATGCTTGTTTTTATGACTTAATTTATGAAACAAATTTGGTTTAAAAAGATGAAACGTGTTTTTAATGTTTAATGATGAATGCTTAACTTTAATTATCATGTTTTAATTCGAATATGAAATATTTGTTTCAGTTGGCATGTTTAGTTAATTTTATTCAGTTGTAATATGCACATGTTTATTTATCTTGCTTGTTGTTTGTTTAATCATAATTTGGCCTAATTTAATATGTATAATGCATGTTAAATGAATTAGACATTCATAGGTCATACATGAACTTTCAAATAGGGATTAAATGAATTTCTTTAAGGACTTTAATGAATTCATCTTTTCTTATGACGATTTCTCGCTAGTTAAAACGCGCATGTTTAACACCCGTTTTATTGCACTCGATGACTAGAATAGTCAATTTTTGACCTATGTGTGGCCGTGAGGTGTCTTGGCATTTGTATCGTGTTGCCATCTTGTTTTTGTTCAATTGTTACGGTTTTGTTTCAATTGTTATTGAAACTTAATCGTTATATTTAATCATTGCAATTATTTATTCAAGGCACGTAATTTGTAATTTAAATAAGGGTCAAGTGTCCTTTATTTATTTTGAGTCAGACGATTTTAAAAACCTTTATTTTAGTTAGTTACATTGAAGTATTTAACTAAGTAAATCAAAGCAAATGTGAAACAAGTGAAGATGTGGTCAAGGACGAAGTCAATATGAGCCGTGACCTCATCTTTGGCACGTTTTTCGAGGTCTAGAATAGTCATATGTGTCATGTCTTGTTTAGCAATTGTAATTAGATCGAGTTGTATATTTAATTTAACTGTTTGCACATCGAGTCGACGAGAATTGTTAGGGTTCTAATAGGTAGTGCCCCAATTGCTTCCCTTTCCCCTAAAACCATGCTGTAAATCCTTGTTTAGTATAGTTCAAATCAATCTCACATGCTAAATCACTTGGACAAAGTAGGTTAGATGCATTAAACGATTAGAAACCAAAGCTCACATGTTAGGGTTTAAAATGGTGTTTGCATTTTTTTCTAACGATTATAGTCTTATCCAATTAGCCATCATAGTTCATGATTAGAGGCCGTTATTGCAACTGGCGGGGATGGGTGTCTTATTAACGGACTTTCCATCACGTACCCTCGTAACGAATCCAATCTCTTTTTGTTTTCGAATCTCCTTAAATTAGGTGGCGACTCTAAACGACTTTTTAAAATCCCGTGGATATACCGATTTCCCACATCCACCCACGTCGATCAGATATTGAATCGAGTAATTACTGACTCGACAATTATTAAGCATAGTATTGATTCAAAAGCGATTTAGTTGTCGGAGCCCACCTCTCCACCGATGTCAACCTCCCACCGATGACTCTTCTTTTACACGCTGCTAACTACACTCTGTCTCCCCATTAACCCCGACGGACTTCTCCATTTTGACATGACGACACCCGTTGTCCCACTAGTTCCAAAACCCCAAAATAACTATTAATGCCCTTCAAGAGTTATGTATGTTTTATTAGGGTATGTGGTAATTGTTAGGGTTGAGTGTTGTTGTAACACCCTCATCTACCAAGGAGTCTTAACAAGACCTTCCTCAATAGATAAGGGCGTTACCATCCAGGTTACCCGAGGCAAGTAATGATCAAACGTCGATAA
>VHZZ01001436.1:40827-54306 GCA_009801015.1 Silene noctiflora | reverse complement strand
AACTCATTAGATTTAAGGGGATTAGTCTTGGGTGTTCATCATTGGAGGATTTCTACTCTTGAAGTCTAAGAGAGGATCATCCATTTCATTATTAGATCAAGAACAATCAAAGTAGGAGACCTTGATTGTGCCAATTTAATCCGAAATTTTCTTATGTAAGATAACAAATTTCTTCTCTAATCTCCTTTATATTGTTATGCATGCACTATATCTAGTCTAATTTATGAGATCATTAGAAATTAGTATGACTAGATAAGTATAAGAAACTTTCATATTGTTGGTGTAATTTCTTAATCCCTTTTCATTTACTCGTTAATCCTTTGCTTATTTACGTTACTTGTTCATCATAATTAATCTTGTTATAATGGATGACAACATTTTTGTCATGCTAATCATGATGTGTAGTGAGTAGTTTTGTTGCTAGGATTAGTTGGGGATTAGGGAAGTAACCACGGGTTTAGATCTATGCTTAATGTGTTCATATGAATGATTTGTATGTTGTGTTTTCACTTATGCACATGTTATGTTTGATGAAATGCTTGATTGACAACCTAGCATGATTCTCTATCTTNNNNACAAGACTTGTAAGACATAAATCAACTCAAGGATTATTAGACCATGTATATAGTTGAATAGGGACAATGAAGTCGTTGTAGGTGTTGTAAAGCTTTAAGCTCGACTCCGGGACCTAATCTCTCTAGGGATTGTAAGACATAAATCAACTCGATCCCAACACAACCATAATCGTTTACCGGATTCATTGCTATGTTCATACCATGTTTCCCCTATGGACCCATGACACCCTAGTTTTTGTTATTTCATTTGCTTGCACCTCTATTTACTTGCTTGTTATCTCATTTGTTTACATCTTTAGTTTCATTGCTTGCATTTATTTTTCTTGCTATTTACTTGCCTTGTTTTAGTTTAGACCAAACTCAATCCTAATTTGTGACACCCCTAGCACAACTACCTCTAGATTGACCAATGTTGAATACCCTCGTCCTATGGGTTCGACCTCTACTTACTACTAGATAGTTAGTTGAGATATAAATGTGTTTGATGACGAACAACAACTCACTCTACATCACCCATCCTAAGACTAATCCTAGCCAAGCACGCTCAACCGTGGAGTTCTTTCGCATGGATAACCAGAAAAGAAAGTGTACTTTGTTGATATGAGTAGTACTTTCAATCCCTTTAAGAACTAGTCAGATATTAAGCCTATTAATGGATCTTTTGAAGGGGGTACCCCACCGAATAACGTCTTCGGTTCAGTGGAGTATTACATACCCCCACTTGAAGAACGCAACGTCCTCGTTGCGCCTGGCAGCATCTGACCACAATCGAGCCAAACCCCGAATCCTCCCCCGCAAGGTTGGTGAACCGGGTACTCCAGACCACAGGCTCACCAGACGGTCGCAGTGTTGCTCTGATACCAACTGTGAAACCCCGCGGTTATGCAATAAAATAAACGTAAACAATGTAGTGGAAATGCGATATTTTAAAAACTTTAAAGATAAGAACCGCGAAGTCACTAAATTGTAAAACAAAACTTAAACTTAAGAAATATTTTATACTAATTACAACTTAATTAAATGTAAGGGATCCCGATCCTTTAACTAAGAAAAAGTTATATATTAACTACTAAACTAAACTACAACGTATAAGGTGAATCGTTGTAAGTACAATGCTCGCTAGCTCACTCGTCGTAATCCCCTAATAAGCACCAACCTGCAACCTGTTTATTCATTAAAAATGAATGCCACAGTATGTGGGGAGTAACTCAGGGTTCTCCCAGCCATATTACATCACAACATAGATAAGCAAGAACATATTAAAGCATATAAGAAATATAACCAATTGACATAAGCACTGTGACATAAGAATAGTATTCAATACATGTGAAGTCAACCATGAACAAAGGAATATGAGACATTTATATGAGACAATCCGACCAAACCATTATAAATGATGACACTACTATAAACCAATATAAATGTCACATGACATGAATATCAATAGGCCAACAACATAACAAATGTGAGTGAAACCGTAGCCATTTACTTTGAAATCATATTAACATACAATGATCGGGACGTGGCTACTATGTCACATGCATACCTATGGCTACTAAATTAATAGATGGAAAATATCGAATTAGGGTGATAATACGTATAATAGTCGATTAATAACCCAATTATAAAAGCTACTTCAAAACGAGACGATTTTAGTGGCAGAAACCAACCCAGAACAGGCGCAACATCTACTGCGTCCTCAGAAAGAAGCGCATAAGACCGAGTGTCTGTTTTTGAGTTGGGTTATGACTGTGAAAGTCAGACCCATGTTCGTTAGTGTTCATTGATTGATTAGGTCGATTATTGACATTAGACTCAAAATTGAAGTGATTTATACAGATTATACACACTAAGGTCATCATAATGCTTGAAAAATATACAAAAAGTTGAATTTTAATGATTTGATATGGGAAAAATCGAACCTTTGAAACCCGGGTTTGAATAAGAGACTAAAACACACAAATATTAAATTATAAGGGATTTAGGTCGAAAAAGATTTTATAAAATAAATCATAAAACTTAAATGTACAGAAGAAAGTAAGAAATTGATCCATACCATTACCATTGGGTGGGGGGATTACCATTGATGTTTCCTTGACCTGCCTCAGTTCCAACCATCTTTGAATAAGACAACGACGGAGAATCAAACACGATCGACCATATTACACACTTACCCAAAGGAAACAATGACTCATACAAGAAATACGACTCGAAAAGGAGTGAGGCAGACTCACGTGTCATGCGTGTCGTGCACAAGACAGTTTTGAAGAGGTGATTTTTGAAAATGTGATGCCTACCAATCATTGTCTGTGATCTTAGGTGTGCTGAGTCGAGTTTTCAAAATGACGACATGACGCCAAGGTTTTTGATTTAAAGACTCAAAATAAAGAAATGGATTATAAAATCCAACAGAGTTTCGACTTGACTTAGTTTAGATTTAAAAATGGTTTTTAAAAAATCTTGACAGGGTTTTGTTTTTACAAGAGGTGATAACATACAAGGTAAAAGCATATAAACAAGCATTATAACGATATGATGAGTTCTTTTAAAATGGTTTTGGCTTAGAAGGGTGGGTTGCCACACTAAGCTATCAAACCCTGGTATGTGGAGAGGTCCGTGCTAAACATGAGTAAGGCCGATTCCTAGTTCCATTCGCTCGAGTAGTGAAAGCTCTTGATACCAACATGAGTAAGCATCACGGTGTGGTTGATGTCAATCACTATCCATATTCTAGGAACAAATATGAGTTTGAACCATTGAGAGGGGATGATTGGTCAAATTGGTTTGGTTAAAAGCCTAGGAAGGCTAGATGAAATGACCTAAGAAGGTCGAGTACTGAAAGTCAACAAATGTCTCATATAAACTATCCCTAACCTTGTTCAAGTTTCACCCTGGGTAACACTAGACCTAGTCTAAGTGTATTATCCCCAACGAAGTCGCCAAACTGTGGATCAGAATACCCACGCGTTGTGATTTTGAGGCGGAGGCACTAGTCCCATGGAACCTTGGTGGACTAAAGCACGTCATGGGCCGTTGCATTGAAACTGGTTTATGGTTTGAACAAGCCTGCATTTGTGGAGTCGCCACCAATTTTGTGGTAAATTGGAATCGTTCGAATACCTTATGCCATGTCAAGACACAAAGTAGTGACATGAACGCTACAAAATTATTTAACCTTAGCATTCTATGTCTAGAATGACTCTCGCGATGTCAATGAACAGTGATGATCACATATATCTGAGTAAGTGGTGAGGGTATGTATTAGGAAGCTCTTTCTAGAACCCCTAATCCCTCCAGCCTCGATAGTGGCCTCTACTAATGATAAGAGAAATCATCTATATTCGATGTGTTGTTTATTATATCCATGGAATGCAACAAACAATTGATTAAACCTAGCTTGTGAATTTCGACTAAGTCGGTTAACATACAATTTACCAAACAATCGGGTCGAAATAGGAAAGTTAAGTCATTACATGTGAATCGCCACGTAAATAAATTATACAAGAATAAATAAATTACAATGAGAATTTAAAAGTTTACGTCATAAATATACTCAAAAGAAATATAAAGAAAATAAATTAAATTAAAAGATGGAAAATATCGAATTAGGGTGATAATATGGATAATAGTCGATTAATAACCTAATTATAAAAGCTACGTCAAAACAAGACGAGTTTAGAGGCAAAAATCAACCCAGAACAGGCGCAGCATTTGCTGCGTCCTCAGGAAGAGGCGCATCATACCGTGCGTCTGTTCTTGAGTTGGGTTCTGACTGAGAAAGTCAGACCCGTGTTCGTTAGCGTTCATTGATTGATTTTAGGCCGATTATTGACATTAGACTCAAAATTGAAGTGATTTATACATATTATACACAGTAAGGTCATCATAAAACTTGAAAAATATACAAAAAGTCGAATTTTAATGATTTGATATTGGAAAAATCGAACCATTGAAACCCGGGTTTGAATAAGAGACGAAAACCCACAAATATTGAATTATAAGGGATTTAGGTCGAAAAAGATTTTACGAAATAAATCATAAAACTTAAATTTACAGAAGAAAGTAAGATATTGAAAGAAATAACGAAGAAAAAAACAACTAGTACTCAAGGAAGAAGAATAAGAGCAACATCAGCTAAGCAGTCCCTGGAAGAAGCAGAGCAAATGTTGCGATTGTTCTAGAAGGCGCAGTTGCTCCTGTGTTTCTTCTCGATGGTCTTTCCCTACCGTTTCTTTAAGACGGTTTAAAAACTATGGTTTTGAAAACGGTTTGGAGCATATATACGACGTAAATTCTTACGTAATTTATGAAAGTAGTAAATAAAACATAAATTGGAATTTTACAACCTCAGACTTATATGTTTACGAAACGAGATTAACCAAATTGTTGTTTATTGGATTGCTCGACTCGATGAAAGATTGAAAGTGCCCTTGAAAAAGGAATTTCAGTAACAAAGTTGATTAGATGAATTAAGTGTAGTGGTCAAATTGGTCGGTCATGCAAACGAGACTGGTACCTAGAATAATCTAGGCTTACATGGTTGAGTAGATCAATCACGTAGGTGTCAAAAGCAATAGCACGATCTTAGAATGCAAAGAGAGAGAAGAAAACGGGCGGACACTCGCCTGAAGAATATGTGAGGCGAGGGCCTCTATTTATACTAATCATGAGGTGTAGGTTTAGGAAAAAATATAAGTTTTGAAGAATCCATAAATATTCTAAAAACTGACGAAAATCAGCCCAGGAAGAGGCGCAACAGGTACTGCGACTTTTCCAAGAGGTGCAGTGCGTGCTGCGTCCTCTCCTGAGGCCGTCCGACCTCAGCGAGAAAGATTTCCGCGGTTGATTTTAGGAATTAAGGAAGATGTGGACTTCCTTATTCCGCAAGATAAGATAATTTCGAGATTTTAATATATAAAAATAATATTTAGGAAAAATCTAGAATATTTCGACTCGGGATTGAGACGGTTTTAGAAAATGAAGACGGTTTTTGACCGGGACTCCAAATGTACTCTAATTACTGCCAAAACGACCATATCGGCAGGTAAAAAACGACCAAGGGGCTGACACGACTGTTTGAGCTACCACTTGTCGACGAATTTATGAAATGTACAAAATTGCTCCGCGTTTTAAACATGCGATCCAATCATCATTGGGTCTTTGGCAGGAGATGCAGAAACGAGGTATCTACAGGTGCTTGGTCGAGTATATATTTGGCAGATTTAAACTTGTTTTTGCCTAAAACGAACTCGGCCGAGTAACCTTTGCACTCGGTAGAGTACGACCTACTCGTTCGAGTACCCTTGTGTACTCGATCGAGTTCCGAAAAGGGTCGACAAATATCGCTTATCTATAGCATCGACGTTCCTACAACACAAGAATGTTGTTCGAAGCCTAAGATACACTTAGAACTTATCACGGATCAGTTTCCATTTCTACCACCAACTATCCACCGAAAAACCACACACATCTATACCTCAATTACTAAACACAATGCAACCTAACTCGAACATGTTACGCATAGACATACAACTTACTACAGCCACACATTTCCAAAAGGACATGCACACAATTCGACTTCAACATCCGTGAGCACATTATTCACACACTATCTACCTGCTTTTCATGTATTCATGCTCATTTATAACTATATACCAAACCACGCACACGATACTACTGAAGCTACACATCACACATACCAAATACTCACATAATTTCACAACCAATCGACGCGTATGACTGCCACATAAAGGCTACATCCATAGCTCACAAGCACACACATGATTCCCGAATCTTTTACCCACCACAAAGTTTCTAGCTAAAGCATGTTAGGGCCGGGATTTTGATATGAGGGCGCCTTCTCACCCAAAATAAACATAAGAGGGGCTCCCAACACACATACACCAGGTTCATTTTACTTGACACCCTACTTTCATTAGATTCATTGGTTTCAGGTTACAAAATCATCGCTCTAATACCACTTTTTAACACCCCCATCTACCAGAAAGTCTTAACAAGACCTTTCTCAGCAAGTAAGGACTTTAGCATCTCGGTTGCCCGAGGTAAGGTATATCAAATTGGCAATAAAATAAAAATTAAATCTTTAATACAAATAAACTCGTTAACCTGATACAAGACCAAACTATACATCTCATTACAGCAGGAAGTAAAACAACTAAGTGAGACTGCCTATGCTCCAAAAACTAAACTTGACATATCATTTCTTGAATCCCCGAAAAGCTCCAGCTATCAACAAAACTACTAAGACTGTATGCTCAC
Source organism: Silene noctiflora (assembly GCA_009801015.1). Lineage (NCBI taxonomy): Eukaryota > Viridiplantae > Streptophyta > Magnoliopsida > Caryophyllales > Caryophyllaceae > Silene > Silene noctiflora. Next base: position 47,452 of record VHZZ01001436.1, on the reverse strand, counting down.
CATTTCCCGGCAATATCAAATGGATCCCAAAAGACACACACATATAGAAGGAAAAAAGAACACACAAGAACACACAAGGTTAGTAATGGCATACAATAAATCAAGAGTACATAATACATTATAAAGCTACACCAAGCCATACGGATACACAAATCATTTTAAACTTCGAACACCACCGAATCATCTGGCTCTCATCGCAACGAGTAGCCTTGCCAGGTTACCCATCGCAATAGGTACCCACATCGCGAGTGGTAGACCGCAGCTTTAATACCCCGTAATTTATAAGAAGGAGAAGTTACGTCATTTATCTAATGAACATGTGCTATGTCTAATGACCCTGTCTAACAAAATAATATTGGCTGTCTATTGAGAATTGTTGTGTATGTCTAACGAGCATGGTTGTGTAAGTCGATCAACAAGTACATATGCCGAACGACAAGGTTAATCGCCACAGGTTAGTGGGGTGTGAGGGTTGGTCGATCGACAGGCTGTATAAGTCGATCAAATAAGTCAATAACGAGGGGTTTTGGATGCACCTTGTGACATTATATTCCATTTCCTAAATTACCTAGACTTACCTAATACCGATATATACCTTTTTGACACCAATATTTACATCTTTTACTCAACATAAAACCTCACACAAAATCTAATTGAGAGAGAAAGAGAGAGAGAGAGATAGAGAGAGAGAGAGAGGGAGAGAGAGAGAGAGAGAGAGAGAGAGAGAGAGAGAGAGAGAGAGAGAGAGAGAGAGAGAGAGAGAGAGGGAGAGAGAGAGAGAGAGAGAGAGAGAGAGAGAGACGCGAGATGGATTAGCACTCGAGTTCTTCCTTGATTCTTGTAACTAATACAGACTTATGACTTTGTAAATTAATTATTTTACCCATGTTAAGCCTTTGACTGTGCCCTTTTCGCTCGGGTTTGACCGAGTGACCAAACCCTAATTGTGGGATTTGGGGATTTTCGTTCATCATTTGAGTCACATCAAACGTATGGTTAATTGTATGATTATTAACTGTTATTTAGGTGGTGTATTCGTTGAGGAAGCATCTTATATTGTTGTTGTAACTTGTGTGCACATAGGAGAATATTAAAGAGATAGGGATACCCTATTTAACACCCCAATTATCCGGTCAAGACAATTGGAGCGTTACCATCTCGATTTCCCGAGGTAGTGATTTTGAAGATACAATAAGAAGCCTTAATTATAAATAACGGTTTAGTGAATTATATAAATGTAAAAAAGTGAATAAATGAATATAAGTCATACTACTATGACCCTCTAAGAAAACTATCTCCTGCTGACTCAACTCCAAGTCCAAAGCGCGACCCAAAACCCGATCACGTCAACAAGCAAAACCTATACTCAACCTGCTCCCCATATGATCGAAAATATCATATGGATCGACACAGGCCACCCCAAAAATAGGTGACAATTACACAGACACACATTACGTCAGTTTCAATAAATAATATGAGACGCGATATACGAACTATGCTTATGCAATACAATTGTGAGATGCATGTGACACAACCTCCAACCACACCACATCGGTACCAGAACACATTCAGACGTACCCACAACCCAGTGATGGCACCGCATCACCTCCCACTAAAATAACCCGGACCGCGGCCTATACAACGTACTCCGAACACGTCGGTGATATATGGGCCCGAGAGCGACTCAGATCCCAACCGGACAACGTGACTCACCTCACGTGTCCCTCCAACTCATGCCATTAATGTGAACATCCCCCTCGGGGTAAGAAGCTCTTAGAGGCGACCCGTGTAATACATCGGATTTATGGTCTTAGACTACTCGGCCGAGTATGGGGTACTCGACCGAGTAGCTATCGTGAGTAGTTTGTCTGAGTACTGTTTGTTTTGAACTCGGGTGAGTGAGTTAGCACTCGGTCAAGTGTGGCTTACTCGATTGAGTGTCCTGAACTCGGTCGAGTGTGTCTTACTTGGTCGAGTGGCTCGTACTCGACCGAGTGTCCGGTTCGTTACGGGTTTTTTCGCGGTTTTGATTAAGATAATTAGAGAAGTATAAAAGGCCGTGCCAAGCATTTCTAAATCAGTTCCTAAGTTTTTCTTAAAACCCACACTACGTACACAACTTCTCAAATCATCCTACTCATCTCCAAGGCTAGGGTTAATCGATCGTGAGTCTTTACATCTCGTTTTACGTGTCGATTTCGTTAGTAAGTCTCTAGCTTTCTTCTTAGTCGGTGTACGGTTGTCATTAGGGGTTTTGGCAAACCATAATTTGAGGGTTTTGGGGTTTAGAGTGTTGGTCATCGTATGTGTTGTTTATTGTTGATTATCGTGTTGTAGGTGACGATGTGTTAATCATTGTGCGTTCGTATGGTTGGCTGCGGTATAATGGATTGCGAAAAGGTAGGGTTTTCCTACTTAGTTGACTGTAGAATAATATGTAGTACAATGTGACATTATTTGCTAATTTTTTATGATATGTTTATGCTATGTTTATGATATGGAAATTGTTGTTGGAGTTTGGAGTTGGTATTGTGAGCCATTGCGAGAGATGGTCTCCCCCCCATTGTTCACCTCTTGTTTTTCTTGACGCAAGGGGGATGTGCACATTAATGGACTTGGGTTCTCTCATGCGTGAGCGAGGATTTTGGTGGTAAGGCTGCGGTCTTCACTGGCGGCTTGGATTACATGTTGTAATAGGTAATCTGGCAGCGGTACACACCTTGGTATGTAGTCGATTACTGGTTACTATGGATTTTGGAGATGGTGTTTATGGTTATAGTGGACTGACCCCGTTTCTGTTTTCAAAAATGTGTTAATCTATTCGGGGATGGTGAGCAGTTGGTTTAGCAGGTGATGATGATTATCAATGTTGATGTTGTTGCGGGGATTAATAGGGCGAAGTCATCACCAGTTATCTAGTAGTCTAGCTTCCACATAACTTTATCTTATGATGTTATCACAGTTTTGGGATTTGAATTATATTTGTAATTTTGGGAGTTTGTATCCTTTTTTATAATGTTAAACTTTATGTATGTTTTATTATGGTTTTTGTGATGCACACTGCCTCGGGCAACCGAGATGGTAGCACTTCCATTTCTTGAGGTAGTCCTTGATAAGGTGCCTTGGGGTATAGGGGTGTTAAAAAGTGGTATCAGAGCGACGATTTTGGAACCTAATACCAATGAACCAATGAACTTAGGGTGTCTAAATAAAATAAACCCGAGTAGGAGTTGTTTAGAGCTACCGCAAAGGTTTAGGAGATGTCCTAAAGCCGCATTTTGTCTTTACAACTTTGAACCGGTCACTATGGAGTGCCAAGTTTCGTTGTATGCTTGCATGTTTTTCTTATATGCTTCATATATACTGTTGGATGTTACATGTATGAGTTTTATGTAGATATGTGAAGTATATGGATATGAGTTGAGTTATTGAATGTGATGGATGAAGTACTGATATTGAGTTAGTAACATGTTAAGGTTATCTGCGTGATCTATGTTTTATTTAAGCATGGGGGTAGTTCGTATATGGCATGACTCGACCTAGTGAGGGGAACCCGACCGAGTACGAGGTACTCGACCGAGCCCATGGCACTCGACCGAGTGGGTAAATTGAGTTTTTGGGGATAGAAGTACTGTAAGTTTCTGACTCGATCGAGTGTGCAAGGCACTCGAACGAGTGGTGTCTTCTCGACCGAGTACGTTACGTACTAGACCGACCGTGTTTTTTGGTATCTTCTGGTCAGGTTCTGGAACAGTTTAACTCGACCGTGTACATAGGTGGCTCGACCGAGTGTCCTTGGCACTCGACCTAGTGACCTTTCTTGGTGGATATATGTTTGTTTTGAGTCGTAGGCTATGTGCTCACGCTTGTCTTGAGTCTTAATGCATTCTTTTACATATGTGTTGGTCTTGATGTGTAAGTTACCGGAGCCTAGGGCGTGGGGAGTATCACCTTATGGTGGGTATGAGTTTGTCGGGAGGACATGTGGTTATACGTGGTAGTGATGTATAGTGATAAGAGGAAGTGAAGTCTTTGAGTTTTTTTGGGCATGGAGGACAATTTGTTAGATATGGTGAGTGTTATAGTCGTGGGCTCGAGTAATGTAATGATAGGAGGTATGATCGAGTGGTGATGTGAGTGGTAATGTGAGTCTGAGGAATGTGAAATTGTAAAAGTTTGTAATGAGGGAGGTGAATTGTGGTAATATGGAACGTGATGATTTATGGAGGGAGATGGTTTTGACTATGTTGGTCAAGCATATATGTAAGGGAAGGTCGTGATAGAAAAAAATGGAAAAGAAGGGTGTTTAGTGAGCCTAGACCAACGGATGCCGTGATATGGATTCGTATGTAGTGGTTGTTTTTGGGAATTTGAATTATTAAGAGGTGAGCCTAGTGTGTGGTTCTTTGGGAAGGTAACGGTATGAGATGAGTTATGGTTTCTGGAGATATTTAAGAAAGATGTAGTTAATTTAAAAGTAATCCTTGAAAGTGTGGACTTATTGATGGTGAGTATGTGTGAGTAACATGTGAAGAGAGATTACTGATAAGAAAGAATGGGAAGTTTTTGATACGAATTAACAAAATTTGAGTTTTAGAGCCAGGAGAAGGAAACCGGATTATTAAAAGCTGGGTAATAGGAATAATGAGTTGAGTTGATTATGGGTGTTGTCAAGTGCAGTGAGAAAAGAAAGATGGTAGTACGTCGAGTGTATGTTCACAAAAGTTATGGGACATGAAAGTAAGGAATCATGGAGATGTATGGTACTATCATGAGTGTGTGAGTTAAGGGTTATGTAGGAACTTCAGGACAACATGTCAAACACGAGGTTGAGGAATTAGGGGAGTAAGAAGTTAGTAGAGTAATTGCATGGTATGAGACTTGGGTGGTAAGTTAAGGGAGTAGGATGATCACGGACAAAATTAGTATGGATATTGGGGTAATATGGTTGATATGGTTAATGGAGTTGCTATAGAGAATTGGTATTCATGGTTGCGAGGGAGCATAAGGTGTTGAGCTAGAGAGCATTGGTCGGAAGTCGAGCATTGGTTATATGGTCACGTTGGTCAAGTGGTGGTAATTATCAAGTGGTAACTTACGTGATCCGGACTGCTAGTTAGATTTGATTATGGGTATATGACATGTGTAAGTGATTGTGTGAGGTTCTGATCTCGTAAGTAGTGGTATGGTATGATATCCATAAAGTTGTTATCTGGTTATTCTGTGTAATACGTGGTACTTTATGGTCTATTAAGATGGAAAAAAAAGAGGGTGAGGGGTGGTTGGATGAGTTCAGAGATGATCGTTGTGTCAAGACTCTGTTTTTGATAATGTAGTTGTTGTGTTCCGGGCTTTGACCCGGGCATGGAACTCCGTGTTGTGATGCGGGTACTGTCACGCTGCGGTGCGGCGGTTGGTGACGGTGTTGCGATGCCGTAATCGGATATGGTGGAGTAGGTCGGATACTTATGAGACGAACTTTAGAAATAATTTTTCAGTCTAGCATGGGCATATCGGTTATTGTCTTATTTAGTGATGTTTCCCGTGTTTTCGGTTTGTGGGCGAGATTAGAGTATAGTATGGAAGAAAGTTTCACATGTGGTCGTTGTTGTCATAGATACAAGGATATCTTGTTGGGGAAAACATAGTTGTGGGATGTTGTTGGAGTACTTTCGATGTGATGTTAGATGAGCCATTTATTGATATAGTTGTGACAAGTAATTGGTAGAGCATGTGTGTACTAAGCTGAGAGTTGCAGGCGGTTCATAATCTTTATCATGGAAGTAAGTATGGAGAGTTGGTAGTTAGTCTCATGTTAAGATATGTAATAGTTTGGCGATGGTAAAAAGGGAGAGTTTGATGGTTCTAAATGTTCCGGTATATTTGGAAATTTTGGGTCTTGATATAAAACTAAGGATGGACTTGTGGTTTGATATCGTTAAAACTAATGGTGTTGGCCGTGACATTGTGTTTTTGAAACGAATGGACATAGGTTAAGTGGTAGGGGTGAGCAAACTTCGAGGACGAAGTTCATTTTAAGAGGGGAAGAATGTAACATCTCATTTTGGTAGTCGTCCTTGATTGAGAGGTTGTATTGGTGGGATTAGATTTGATGCTATGCAGAGAGCTGCGTTCTCGAGGTAGACGTTGTTGGGTGAGTGAGTGTCAAGGATGGAGAATGAGAGTTGAGAGGTGTTGGATATTGGAGTGTTGGGTGTGCATGTTGTACAGGTATGAGTGTGAACTTTGAGGATGAAGTTCGTTTTTAAGGAGGGAAGACTGTAATACATCGGAGTTATGGTCTTAGGCTACTCGGGCGAGTATGGGGTACTCGACCGAGTAGCTATCGTGAGTAGTCTGTCTGACTTCTGTTTGTTGTGAACTCGGGCGAGTGAGTTAGCACTCGGTCGAGTGTGGCTTACTCGATCGAGTGTGGCTTACTCGATCGAGTGTGGCTTACTGATGTGTAGTTTTAATACCTCTCAAGTGTACGATGTCGTGTAGCACTTTGAGGGTCGAATCACGGGGACCGAGTTGCACTACTAGTTGATTTAAATAGATGACTAAGCTAGGTCGGCAAGCAAGAGATTATGATTTAAATAACTAAATAACTAAACTAAATAGA
>VHZZ01001435.1:64023-76879 GCA_009801015.1 Silene noctiflora | reverse complement strand
TGTGTGGACCAGTTGACTAAGAAGTATAACTTTCCCTCATGTATTCTTTAATATGAGATTTAAATATGTGATCACTATGATCGACAAATTGTGATTGCATTATTGTCGGGGACACTTTTCTCCAACAGTATCCTCCGACCACAACTCCACACAGATATCTGGGACGCACCCGAAGTACCACCACCAAACAACCTGGACCGTAGTCCGTAAAAAGATATCCAAGTTGCACCTGAAGTACCGAGCCCGGGCGCTAACCGGACCCTTGCCAGATTCGGTACGCACCCGAATCCCTCAGTCCTCAAGCCATTAATGTGCACATCCTCCTTGTAATGAGAAACTCCCAGGAGCGACTCAAGCGTAAAACGGTCTTTCGAACCACCTTACGTGTAATCATTTAAGGTTCTATACCCTATTAATAGATGGAACCCACCATAACCTCCAACAATCCTCGAAGATACATGTACACAATAACATGTTAATATGCATTTACAACAATCATTTAAGGTTCTATACCCTATTAATAGATGGAACCTTCATTATTAACCCTTAATTACCTATAATACTAATTATAATTACTAATTAACAACACCCACACAACCGTCTTCCACACAACACTTCCTACATCAATATATAACAATACTATCACAATGACGTTTTATACCCTATTAATAGATGGAACCTGTAATACCCCGTATTTTAGGACTTAGTCAACGGTTAGTCAAGGACATTTTTATAAATGGATTTCAAAATGAAGTTGTTTTATAAAGTTATTTTATAAACTATAGTTATTTTGTAAATAATATTTTTTTCGTAAATCATATTTTTGTAAATTGTTTTATATATTATATTTTGTTTAATAAATTATATTTTCTTTCTTATTTAGTGAATTTTATTTTCTTCTATATTCCTTTATATTTCTTTATATTTCCTATTTCTATAATAATAATAATTATAGTAATAATCCTAATAATATAATAATAAGTAATATAATAGTAGTAATAATAATAGTGGCCGAAATAATAGTAATAATAATAATATGTTAATATTTATAATATAGTAATATTTATAACATGATAATATTAGTAATAGTAATAATAGTTTTAATAGAACATAGTATTCCTATTTCTTTCCAAATTGATAGTTTTCTATTTCTTTCCAAATTGCTTCCTTTTGACAACTATAAAAGTAACACAATTTACCCTTTGTAATTCACAATAAGTAATATAATAGTTTTCTATTTCTTTCCAAATTGCTTCGTAATTTATTGTCATGGATTGAATGTTATTGGTCTCCTCGGCTTTGTGTATGAGATGATTGTATTATATTATTATTACTATTATCTGTTTCTGTTTGCATTGCATGCATAGTATACTGCATTGGTTTCCCCAGGCTATCTCTGAAGGACTTGTCTCTGGGATGATTGAATACCTCAACTTCGGTTGGGATGAGTATACCTCGGGCCAGGGATTGGCGGGATAAACGGGTGTATTCGAGGATTGCCCACATGTTGCATTTTCATATCATATCATATCATACTGCATTATATATTGTTTAATTATCCTACTCGACCTTTTGGTTGACGTGTGTGTTTCCTGTCTATGTCAAAAATAAAATGGATGCCTGCTTTAAATGATGGCGTCCTGTGGTGAACCAATTAATATTTTCGGTTAATTGGGGAGCATTTTTAATTAATAGATTATGAGTTAGCGTTGGGAACCTGGGATACAAGCAAGAAGGAGAGACGACCTTAGTTGAATGTTTCCACTATTTTATTTATTTCCGTTGCGTAGTATTTGTAAAGTTTATTAGCTGACTTGTAATTAATTCTTTAAAAGTGATTTTAATTTAAAGTACATTGATTTTTGTTTACATTTGTTATACACTAACTTAGGAAACTAAGATGGTAAAAGCTCTATTTATCTGGGAATGTCTAGTAAAGGCTCCTGGATAAAGGGGGTGGCTACAAAACCTTTCATTATTAACCCTTAATTACCCATAATACTAATTATAATTACTAATTAATAACACCCATAAAATCCCCAAATGTTAGGTTTTGATAAAAGAAATAGAAAAAGTGAGATCTTGACTTACAAGGTGAGATTGGTCAAAACAGGACGAGAAATGTGCAAGATCTTCAATACGATGTTCAAACACCATGGAAGGAGGCTAAAGAAGGTTTAGAGAGATATGGGAGGTGTTTTAGGGTATTAGAGAGAGAAAAAGAAATGGATGTTTTGGCTCCAAACTAATCCGAACTCTTAGTTTATAACGTCCACGGAAAAGCTCCACTTGGTCGAGTGGATGCGTACACTCGGCCGAGTGCGTCTCACTCGGTCTAGTATATCATTACTCGGCCGAGTGCCACGCACTCAGTCCACCAATCCCACACTCGTTCTAGTATAACTCCTATTCGATCTAGTGTCACTCGTTACCTTACTCACGAATAGACACTCGTCAAGCCCAAGGGTCCTCTCACTATTCCGAAAGAGTCCTTTGGAAGTCCCAAAAGAGTCGGGTATTATAAATGTGTTCTCTGGTTGGTGTGTTAACCTTGGGGAGCTTCTGGCGATTACTATTACCACCTACGTCGTGCCAATAAACCTTTCAAATCAGTGGTCACATTATACCACGACCGATAAGTTTATCTCTACTTTTCTATCATTGTTACAAGATTCGTTCTAACATTTTTAATTGATCTGTATTTATACAATTCCTAATTATTCCATATATAATAAAATGTGACATTTGTGATTGTATCCAAAAATAGTTCTAATCGTAAAATTAAATGTGATCACGTACGTGTTCAATTATCGACCTTTTTATAGATATGAATCTTGTGTCTATAAATTACTCTCTCTATATACTCCTCACATATATTCAATAAAATGGGAACATCACTAAAAAACGAAGGGAGTATATGTTTCCAAAAAAATGATCAAACAAAATTTCAAGTACATTTTGGAACCCTACGGACCATTAAAATGCCTTTATTAACAGATCATTGTCTTTACCTCTCATCCTAAGCATATCATTTGATTTTCATTTGAAAAAGTCTTATATTTTAGTGTACAAAATAGTTCATCATCTTCAAAAACATGTATCATGGTCGAGGTTAAGCAGTTTGAGAATTACCATAGATATGAATGAAGACATGGTAGTCTTTAAATCTATGGTAATTCTTGATTCGATTAATAATTGCCTGTAAAAATACAATCATCTGCTATGGATATTTATTAATTTTGTTGAACAAGTTGTGTAGTTTAGGGTTAATTAGTGTCATCAACTTTTTATGGCAGTTTTAATGGTCAAGATTAATTAGTTCGTGACCAATGAAGTAAAGGAGTACATGATGTACTTCAAATCTACGATTATACAAATATGACAAAAATAAAATAACAAATATTTATTTGAACGTATTTGAATTAATTATACATATTGTATACAATATTTTATTAATCAAATCATAGAATTACCATAAATATAAAGACCACATGTCTTGGTATTTCACAAGTATGATTGATCTTGATCATGAAAAATTGTTTCAAGATGATGAACGATTATCTATATTAAATATAAGACCTTTTGAAATAAATCAAAAGATATACTTAGTCAAAGAGTTAAAGATGATAATCTACTTATATAGGCATTTAAATTGTCCTTAATAGGTTATAAAATGTATTTGAATATTTGTTTGATCATTTTTTTGGAAACATAAAATTTAACGACACAAGATTCATATCTATAAAAAGGTTGATAAATTAGTTAAAATATAGTATAAGATAAGATATATAATATATCATCATTTTTACAACTCACACAATGGATACCTTGGTGTTTATAACCGTCATCATGTTTTAAAAGCAGTTTTTCATTGTCAAGATTACTTAATTAGTAAATGACCATATAGGTGAAGGAGTATACGATGCACTTCAAAATCTACAGTAATTCTCCGATTTGATTATTAATTGCCTTATAAAATAACAAATATGAAAAAAAATATAATAATAATTATATATTTTGAACATATTTGAATTAATTATAATATTTTTTTTAAAGAAAATTACATTCCTTTCTATTCATCCCATTTTAGGAACAAAAAGGGAAGAGGTCTAAGAAAAAGGATACCCACTATTCTGTCATACAACCGGTATTTAGCAACCGTATAAGAACTTAACTAATTTTTCAATTCCTATCAAGAATTAAGACACTAACTATGGGCTTGTTTGGTTGCCCTTTAAAATCATGAGATCTTAAACTTCATAGGAAGTGTAAAAGCATGATATTGTTTGGTTGCCAAAATCATGGGAAGTAGAACTTCCCACATGAATCTACTTCCTCAATTATGTGGGAAGTCACTCACCAAGTCCCCCTTGGTCATTGGAAGTTCCCACATGAATTAACTTCACGTGAATTGGAAGTTCATGTGAACTTGAAGTTCCCGGGAACTTTAATTCCCCTATGTGAACCAAACAAGCCCTATATATTGAATTTGGTTTATGATCCATTTACATCAGTTTCTTACCCTTGTAAGATACTTGAATTGCGTTCTTTAAATAACATAAACTGTTACCTACCATAGGTCATATATTTGATCTACCTCTTAATTCTTTAGGAAAACCAGAAGTTTCCTACCATAGGTCATATATTTGATCTACCTGTAACACCCTATCTACCAAAGTGCCTTACCAAGGTCTACCTTAGCACATGGAAACGTTACCATCTCGGCTACCCGAGGTAGTTCATATCAAATAGACAATAGAAGAACAATTAAATCACTTTATTAACCTTTTTATACAATACTAATTACAACTCAATACAACTTAACTATCTAACAACAGAAGAGTACAAATTAATCAAACTAACTATCATTTGAACTAAGTGGATTCATCAGTGACTCGCTCCCTCCAAGGATCCCAGCCATAGCTCAACAATCATCAACACCTAATAAGACTACCTGCTCACCATTTGCCGACAATATCAAATGGGTCACTGCAGACACATAGCAAAAAGAAAACACAAGACACACAACACAATGGTAGCAAACTATATAATAACAATCATAAGTCAACAGTATATAATAAGCCAATCCATTCAATTCTCGTAACATTCATCAATCTCCAATTCCGAGAGCCAGTGTTCGAACCGTAGCCAGACACGGCTACACACCGCAGTGAGTAGCCCTGCCAGGTTACCCGTCACAACAGGTAACCCACCCCTGCCAGTGGTAGATCGCAACCTAGCCACCAAAAGCCCCATTCATTAATGTGAACATCCCTCTTGTGACGGGAGCCACATGAGGAGAACATGGGGGGTGAAGACCATTTCCCGACAATGACTTCACAAAACAACACCAACAATACCAGTAACATCACAACGATACAATATCCACAATGAACATAGAAGCACATCATCATCTCACAATTAACCATATAGAAAACTGAGTAGGAAAACACTACCTTACTAGCAATTCCACGAAATCAACAATCACCGCTCTAGTAATGCTTCTCTACGAAATCGTCGCGTAAACAGTCATCAAGAAACTATCATTACAATCAACATCCCATAATAACATGTAAACCCCCCCAAATTTAACCCAATCGAGGGTTAAGATCGCTACTAGAAATGGAATAATGACGATAAAGAATACATACAATTCGATCGACACTAGCACAACGAGATTCCGATGAACAAAAAGTCAAATCCTTGCTTGCTAGATGATTAGAGTGATTAGGGAGAGCTTAGAGAATGTTTTTAGATTTTAAAAACTGGTTAACGAAATGTTTATCTGAATATATATCTCCTTAATCATTCTAATCAAACCGCAAAAATTATCCGCATCAGAACGGGAACTCGGTCGAGTGTCAAACATACTCGACCGAGTGTCACCCTAACTTGATCGAGTGCCACTTTCTGAGAAGCCTGACCAAAACACCCGATAGACACACTCGGTTGAGTGCAACCTAATCCACCGAGTACTCTATGCCCAGAAATGAGTAATGTTACAGTTTTCCCTCCTTAAAAGTGAACTTCGTCGTCGAAGTTCACACTCATACCTTCATAACATGTACTCATACCACTCCACCATCCAACACAACTCAAACTCTATTCCTCCATTCTCGACTCTAACTCAACCAACAACGCCTACCTCAACAACGCAGCTCACAATATTGCATCAACCATAGAATAGCCTACCTAATTCCATAATACTATCGAATACCAACAACACAAGTGCCAACGCACAACTAACGTCGTCTTACTAACATACCGCTCACTAGAAAATCCAATAACCAAGCAAGAACGACTACCAAAATGAAATGTTACATTCTACCATCTTTAAAACGAACTTCGTCCCCAAAGTTTGCTCACACCTATAATCATCACTACCCAAAATTGTCAACAATATCGCAATCATCCACACCTACAACTTTACCCTATATCCATTCATACAATTATAATACTACAAATACAACCATTACTTTTGACGATATCGATAACGAATCACAAGTCCATCCATAATCCTATCATGAAGACTCAAAACTTCAAAATATACCACAAAATTAGACCTATCACACATTGTAGTGTTCTACTCCTTCTAAGAGAATTATTACATCCTCATATTCTAATCAGTACCAGCTCCTTAGTTATTCCTTTCCAACATTGCCATTTCGTGATACTGACAACTATTCTATATCCATTACTCTCTCTAATAATTCTCATACCTCTCACCACCTAACATATACCATAAAATTCTCAACATAGTCCATTAAATTAACTCATCCACCATATCGCACAACAACACCCTTCGCTATATGTACACACCTATCCCAACTACATAACACACGACTCAAACTCTTACACCCAGTGAGATCCTAAAAGTTATTTTATCGCTACCAAACTCATCCACATGTTAATATGGTATTCATCCCCAACACTCCATCCTTATTGTGCCAACAAAAGATTATGAACCACCTGCAACTTCTAGTTCAGAATAGCACATATCCCGCTAACTACTTACCACAACTATGTCAATAAATGCTCCACCCAAATCAAGCTCGCAAGTACCCCAACAACTATGCCTTAGGAACGCAATATCTATGGAAATATGACGACAAAACAACCGCATCTGAAATTCTCATCCACAAGTAGAAAATTAGAATAAACGACACTTTTAATATACGACACCAACCTATATGACAATAATAGAGTGAATATAATGTTTCAAAAGTCTTTTCTCGACCATCCTGTCTTCTTCACCACAACCGACGACGACATCGCAGCACCGCCACAAACAGCTGCACCGCAGCGCGAAGTTACTCATATCACAACACGGAGCACCGTGCCCGTATCGCAATCCGGAACACAATAACCACTTCGGTATTCATCTCGATTATACACACACATAAACGCTGTCTCTGTACAACTTCCTTGATAAGTAATAATAATAATCTCACAACTCTTTCTAACAATCATTACTCTTCTTTAATATCGCCTTACTAGATCATAATACATGACATATTACACGGAATAATTAGATAACAACCTTACGAATATCATCTCTTACTACTACTCATGAGGTCGGAATCTCACACAATCACTTACATACATCATGAATACACATTCAAATATAACTATCATTCCAGGTCACGCAAGTTACCGAGTGATAATGTATATCTCTAACACCAGGTTAAACTCATATGCCCTCCATAGCACATCTCCAATTCACATAATTACCAACTCCTGGCCGATGTGACCATATAACTAATACTCAACTACTAGCAAATGCCATTTATATCAACATCTTATGCTCCCTCGCAACCATGAATACCAATTCCCATAACAACTCCATTAATCCCATCAACAAAATTACCTCAATAGCCATAGTAATTTCGTCATTAATCATTCTACCACCTACCTTACCACCAACAATCTAACTTCACCACATAACTAATACTCAACTCATTACGAAGCGTCTCCCATCTCAACCATGAATACTAATCTTGACTTCTACATAATCAACCTCGTTGGAATGATTGACTTTCCATCAGATGTCATCACACAGCCCTACTACTGGAAACACTACTATAAATTCATCAATCATATCATTACCCTCTCACAATCACCTTTACATATGACACTCTCCTTTCTATCTTCAGTTACCACTCCAAATAAGGAACCCCATTAGATAACCCAACAAAATTATCTCGATATCTATTCCAATTCTGCCTTTGACTATCTTACTAACGCCTATTAAGGTACCTCATATAGCTACCTAATACCATCAAAAGTCATTAAATACATCACATGATCCACCATCTAGTTTACCACCAAAGTGCATACCATGAAAATACTCTACCAACCTCTTACTCATTTAATTTCTCAAAACCCATGTCTAACATGCCGCCCTTAATTTCCTATATAACCCTGAACTCACACCCTCATTATAGCATTCCATGCCATCATACTTCCATATTTTCATGTCTTATAACCCATGTGAACATTCACGCGACCCACTTTAGTCTCTCTATTCCCTTTGTACTTGCCAACACTACTCAACAACCCAATTCATATTTACTACTAATCCCTCTTAACATGTTACACACTCTCACTCACTAACATTACGTCCCAACAAACAATGATCACCTTTTACTTGATTACACCTTTCAATATCTCGGAAAACCAAAATTCACCTCTCATTGTTTTCTTCTTAAAGACTTGCAAAACTGAGTTCGCCTCTTACTAATCCAATTTCCATACATAAGAACTATACACAAATCCATGTTGCAGCATAAATCGATCCAAGCTCACTAAACATCATTCCCTTCCATACTAATATAACGTCTCTCCATCGAATCTACCCCAACATAAACACTCTTATACCCCTCCATTAAATCCTGCTAATCCCAAACGGTTACGACTCGTATACCTCTTCAACTCCTCCATTCTCACATCCCTTAGACATACATTACCACTCAACCATATATATTTATCACTACATCCTCAAGCTCACGACTATATCACTCACCATACCTCAACAAACATGCGCTTTGCCTCAATAAACTTGTCAAATTCACCTCCTCTTCCCACTATCCATCACAATCATGTATAACCACATGTCCTTCTCACAAAAATCATATCAGTCATAAGGTGGTACTCTCCATGTTATAAGATTCTCTTAACTCAAGCATTAAGACCAAAATACAGGTAAAACAACACATTGAGAAACAATACAATGTTATCGATACGACAATCAAATAGGACAAAGACAAATATAGGTGCAAGAAAGAGGTCACTAGATCGAATGCAATAGGCACTCGATCGAGTGAATCCCACTCGGTCGAGTACTCACTCTACTCGGCCGAGTGCCCACATTCCAGTATCTGCCCCAAGATAATAGAAATCCTCACTCGGTCGAGTAACTTTTACTCGGTTGAGTACCCTGCCCCACTCTGTAGAATCATGCAAAGACGACCTCCCAACACATATCCCGACTATATACATATATCACACAGCCTGTATTACATGTTTCTATACTCAAAAGTGCAGAATAAATACTCCAAAGCTCACAGAACATGCCACAATCATTCACGCTATAATACTCCATTCAATTCCGCATAAACCACTCCACAATGCTTCACGCTTCATATGAATACACATTCCACGATAAGTATATAAGATAACACACACTTGCGAGCAATCCCTATGACACATCCTCGTAGTGAACGGCTCGAAGTTTTATGGGACATAGTGCGGTCTAAGGACATCTCCCAAACCTTTGTGGTAGCTCCAAACAACTTCTACCCGAGTTCATTTTAGTTAGACACCCTAAGTTCATTGGTTCATTGGGTTTAAGTTCCAAAACCGTCGCTCTGATACCACTTTGTAACACCCCCATCTACCAAAGTGCCTTACCAAGGTCTACCTTAGAACATGGAAGCGTTACCATCTCAGTTGCCCGAGATAGTTCATATCAAATAGACAATAGAAGAACAATTAAATAACTTTATTAACTTTTTTATACAATACTGATTACAACTCAATGCAACTCAACTATCTAAAAGTGGAAGAGTGCAAACTAATCAAACTAACTGTCATTTGAACTAAGTGAACTCAGCAGTGACTCTCTCCCTCCAAGGATCCCAGCCATAACTCAGCAATCATCAACACCTGATAAGACTACATGCTCACCATTTGCTGGCAATATCAAATGGGTAACCACAGACACATACCATAAAGAAAACACAAGACACACCAGACAAGGTCAGCAAACTATACAATCAATCACAAGTCAACAGTATATAATAAGCCAATCCAATTAATTCTCGCAACATTCATCAATCTCCAACTCCGAGAGCCAGTGTTCGAACCGCAGCCCGGACACGACTACACACCGTAGTGAGTAGCCCTACCAGGTTACCCATCGCAAAAGGTAACCCAGCCCTACCAGTGGTAGACCACATCCTAGCCACCAAAAGCCCCGCCCATCCCAAGGAACGAACCCAGATCATTAATGTGTATATCCTTCTTGTGACAGGAGCCACAAGAGGCAAACAAGGGGGTGAAGACCATCTCCCGACAATGGCTTCACAAAACAACACCAACAATACCAGTAGCATCACAATGATACAATATCCATAATGAACATAGAGGCACATTATCATCTCATAATTGACCATATAGAAAACTGAGTAGAGAAACCCTACTTGACTAGCAATTCCACGAAATCAACAATCACCGCTCTTGTAACACCCTCATCTACCAAAGTGCCTTACCAAGGCCTACCTTAGCAAATGGAGGTGCTACCATCTCGGTTGCTCGAGGTAGTATGCATCAAATAGACAATGAAGAAACTTAACATAACATAAAATGGTTTAAGTCATTACAAAAGAACCTCTGAAATCCAAAAACCAAAACCAATAATGTAATCTCTGACAAAAGTGAGCTATGACTAAGTGGCAGCGGAAACTAGCTAGACTCGTGGCTCGCCCGTCTGTCCCGTACAAGCTTAACCAGTAAACCTGCAAGAAATCTGCTCACCATTCCCCATGGATCACCGTAGGTTTACAATAAAAAATAGGGTTCAGCCAACTGATCATCACACAAAATACGAAACCATAACAATAATACAATCACTCGCTATCTATCGATCAGTACTTAATACAACCGTCTGAACTCAGTCAGACCTGCGAGGTTACCCATCGCAATAGGTATCGACACCGCCATTGGGAGACCGCGGCCTTGCCACCTCAGCCCCACTCATCGCAACGAGTGTACCCAGGTCATTAATATGCATATCTCCCTTGTGACGAGAGCCACAAGGGGCGAATAAGGGGGTAAAGACCATCTCCCGACAATGGCTCCACAATTCATACAACCAACTATGATACTCATACTCCACTCAATATAATGCAATCATACACAAAACCATAAGCATGAAATACAAATGTTTGAGTTGGGAAACCCTACCTTATTCGGGTTCCGCGACAACAACAAGGTGGCTATAATCTCTCCTCTAAAAATCCGTCACCTATTAAGGATAATCAACAAATACCATATCACAATCATTCACAACTAACTAGTCAAACCCCCAATCTAACCCTGTAATATCCGCTCTGTTTGGGACTCATTGACTGACCGTAGACTCGTGTTTGACCATTGGGACCTTTGTTAGAACGAATATTGAGAACTTAGTAGCTTTAGGGTCTGAGAACTCGGTCTAGCTGGGGCTACTCGGCCGAGTAGTCTGGATACTCGACCGAGTAGGTTGAACTCGATCGAGTTGGTTCCTCACTCAGTCGAGTAGGTACTGTTCAGCATTATATTATATATATCGCGAGATTCTAAACCTCAAATCAGTTTTTCTTTTCATTTCTCCTAAACCTAGATCGACGACACATTTCTCGCCCACCACCTTTCTTATCCTCCATCTTGGGAACCTATCATGGAGACGGGGACTCGAGTCGGGTTGCGAATATATCGTCAGTACACAGGGTTTAGGTAAGTCATCATCACCGTCATCCTTGTATTGTTGGGTTAAAGTTAGTAGTGATTAGAGTGCATCCTTGTTGTTAGGTGTTGTACATGGAGATTTCACGGTCATAGGATTATGATGCTAATTGCAGATCGCTAAAGGTAGGTGTTTCTACTCAGTACTATTGATGGCTGTTATGTGTTTGATGTAATGGTATTATCGATGATTTAGCATTATGGTTGTGATGATAATTTATTGTATTAACATGATTGATAATTGTGGTTGTGGTATTGTATGTGGTTCGCGAGGTGCGCCCTCGGCAGAGTGGAGTCATTTTCGAGAATGTTTTCACGTCCTTGTTTGCCCCTTGTGGTTCCCTTCATAAGGAGGATGTACACATTAAGTTTCAATGGGTTTTCGCTCTACGGTTTTGAGCGGGGTTTAAGTGGTAAGGTTGCGGTCCCCATTGGCGGTAAGGGTCACTGGTTGCGACTGGTAATCTAGCTGGACAACACAACGATGTTAGTTAGGTGAACGAAGTTGTATGAAGTTGGAGATTTGCTTGTATTTGTATGTGAGTGTGTTTATCTTTAGTTACTGACCTTGTGTGGTTGTTTGTGTTCTTTGTGTGTCTGCGGTAATCCTTATGGTGAGCTGTCAGTGCTGGCAGGTGTTTATTTGGAGCTTGTTGGGGTGCTGGAGGGACGCGTCATTCACTGAGTCTTGTCATGAGCTTGCATTCCACCCGCGTTGTTGGCAAATCCAAGGGCTAGAGTCGTCGGTTTTCGGAATCCTTTACACCGTTGTGATCGTCGTCTTGTGGGTGAGATCTAGATACCGTTTATATGTTGTTTAGTCGACTTTGATTAAAACCCTAATTGGGTGTTT
>VHZZ01001435.1:35281-46439 GCA_009801015.1 Silene noctiflora | reverse complement strand
GAATTTTCATCTTAAGATGATTTATATCATCTCTTTATAGTTAATTTTTGCATGCATGTGTTGTTAGATCACATAAAATAAAATTAATGTAATTTYATATTTTATTAGAGTGTCTAATATGTGGTCTAAACTAACAGTTCCGGCCACCGAGTCCGGCCGCCACGACACCTCCCCTGGGTGCGCCTCCCCACCAGGAAGATAGCCATATCCTCCGTTACTCCTAACACCCACTGTACACATAACTATGCTCGTCTTAAGCATCGACACAAAACACGACTTACACAGCCAAACACCGCGCTGACACCGGTTGACGACGGTCACAGGTGGTCACAACAACCTAAGCTAGGTAACCGTCAACGATGGTCCTATGGTGAACATACGATTAAAACAAACTGAAACGGTAATATGCGACGGTCTTAGCTTGTACACAAATATCGATGAAAACGGTTGCTAGGTCTGAAACTCCCTTCCCTTCTTCTATTTTTAGATTTATGAAGACTACTAGGATAGGGTTTTTCTTCCTTTTATATGCTAGGTTATGACGATATATTATTTTTTTTATTAAAACCCGTCTCAGCTTATTATCTTGTAGTATTAAATCCCGTCTCATAAGACTTTCACACAACCCAAGGTGACCGGCCCTTGCAACCTACACCAACGACCCAACCAACATAAACTCTGGCTCGTATGATATTATATATCTTATAAGCAGTTATCAATTATTATTGTTATTTAACTTTAATTATTTCCGAAACATAAACTATTCATATATTACTCATTAAAAATACGGGGTATTACAGTCTTCCCCCCTTAAAATGAACTTCGTCCCCGAAATTCACCCACATCTTAAGGTATACATTATCATACAACACTTAAGACGCTACCAACATACGTACTATCAACTACACATTGCATAAGAAAACAACAACTAAAAAGGTAGTATTACATTCTATCCCTCTTAAAGAAACTTCGTCCTCGAAGTTCAAGACACACTTAATACACACATACGAGTACTAGGTCCAATAAGTCAGGCAAGGAAAACATAGGCAGATATAAGTAACTCGAACTGAGGACAATAAAACAACAATCACCAAGAACAACGATTGTACCAAGAACAACAATTATCGAGAATTTAAGGACGACAATAAAACACAACCAACTTCTCTAGCATAAAAATGTTATCAACGTATCACAACTATCGAGATTTTACAATCCTACCCCCCCTTAAAATAGGGTTACGTCCCCGTAATCCTGATCACTATGGAAGACACTGCACAATATCATTACATTACCAATCAACGTAAAATAATTGAGCACAAGAACAATAAGAAATGCAGCAAAATTGATAAAATCAATTACTCTTTAATAATATAAATTACATCACATCTCATAAACAAACATGTTCTTACACATTAACTAGCTAATACATACATTCATAAGATAACAACAGTATTACATAGTTACGGTTTATAACAATTTCTAGTATCATGTCTTACTTATTAAAAAATTCGTCACTGCATTATAACACACTTTACATTAATCTCTTACTCATAAGATCCCTTAACCAATAATCAAAAAAATATTATCATGTACTAAGGATATTACTCCACCTTGGGCAATCAACATAATCAATTAGTTCGATATCCCGCTATTTTCTTGGAGTTCATATAAGACAATTACAAGTTTCAGCAACTAGACTAGATCACTTTTCAAAACATAGATATGCCACAACATACATTAACCAAGCTAACGTGGTCGCATATTAACATCTCACATCATCTAACTAAATATATATGTTCGTATTAAGGACAACATTTCATTCTTACTTCTGAACAGACATAAATTTAGTATTCACGTAGAGACAACAATTATAATACAACATGCATTTGTCAAAATGTAGACTCTGACTTACTTGTTAATAAACGTATCATGTGGTACATGGGCAGAAGGAAACATCATTAGTAACAATACTAGGGTTTATTTTAAGTGTCATAGTTTTATCACATACGTTATCAAACAAACTTGCACTGTCAACTTCAACTTTATATAGAGTAACTGGTATATAACTATTTTGAGAAAACACTCCTGATAAAACCTCGCACACGCTATGAGTCATAATACAAATGATTCATACTGCCTATTTAATAATTCACGGTAGTAAATGAAACATACTTGCATCAACACAACAGAAACACACTCATATCACATACTTGGTAACATCACACTGTTAATTATAATGCCACAAGTTGAAGGTGCATATAGAACTCATATCATAAAATATCAAATCATAAAGTTTAGAAACTAAGACTATTAACTTGACACATTATAGGGACCTATCATGAAAGACCTAATATTATCGTTGATCAAGAAAACTTTATAGCTTCCTTACACATCGGTAGGCAATAAGCAAAATTTGTGCAAATTTAGAAAACATGTTGTATTTTTGAGAAATCACAAATAAATAATCGTTTCACCATTTTTGGAGTATTCACACTTTTGGAAAATATAACAAGGTAACAAAGCATGGAAAAAGAATCAAACGCATAACTCAAACAACTAATTTATGATGATTTTTCTAATTCAATTGGTCCAAACAAGATTCTGCCAGCATACTTCCACAATATTGGGTCATGTTACAACAATCACTAATAAATATCTAGACAACAAGTTTTAACATTGCTTATCATTCTATAAACCTCTTTAAACCTTCTAGCCAATAGAGTTGGAATTAGGCATAAATCACGAATACAATTGAAATGATAGATTTTACAAAATTGTTGGTTGAAAACAAAACTGCATAGTAACAATATGACCATTGTCTACTAAATTTTTTATTTCTCTCAATATATTAATCAAATAAACATGAAACAACCGACATTTGAAAGTTAATTCATAATTTTATCACACATAAAATTTTCGTATTCAGATATGGAACAAATTTTAAATGGCAACTAAAACACTTAGGGGTAACATTCTGAAATTTGGGCATAATCTTTGCTTCTTAAAGTTTTCCATATTACTTCACATAATCATACTCAAATATTACCAACTCTTCTCTAAACATGGCAACACATTCATGAGTGTATGGAAATCACATTATTCACATGGTAACATAAGGATAAGTACTTAAAACATTGTTAACAACATGCATTTATACTCTTAACCTTCGAAATAGATCTTTACAAAGACTCTAATGTCGATGCTATAATTTGAACTCAGTTTAACTCGTAGATACTTAAATTAGACATATAGATAGTAAACATGGTCATCAATTAGAATGTTAGTACACAATCATGCAAGTCTCAACCATAGGATGCAAAAGACAACTACGAAATAATTTAAGTCTCACAGAATTAGCAACAATTTCAACACATAGATAAGAGAATTCACTAGTTCGATTATGCTTGTTCCACAACAAATTCTACACTCTTAATAACAATGTAGTTATGTAACATATCGACTTACTATCTATAATCAAGCAATTATTATACCCATCAAATCCTCCCATAACCCGCATGCTTATATCATTGCATTAAATTATATAACAGATCAAATTTATCATGTCTCGTTACTGGACATAACACAATTTACACATTACTAGGCACACAGCGCAAATTCCTAGTTAGGAAAAAAAAATTACATGTAACTTCAAAATTTCACTTTAATTTAATTCATGTTATCGTCATACAATTACCACAATTCACATTTTACCTTATAACCAACCAAGTACTAAACTACGCACAAGAATAATAACATGCCATAGACATAATCCAATCAATAATTTTAGACACCAAATATTGCATATCACAAACATCTGATTATCCTTCCTGTCAAATTTTCTACAACTATCAACTATCTTTGTATCCTACCATCTCAAATAGATTATAACCATATCACAACTATGTTACTTATCACTTGTAACTCAACATAACTTTAAAATATACTCGCAATCAAAAAAAAAAAAATCATATATCGGCTTAGGGTAACACTTTCCGCATATCACTAGACAGAAAATTCTAATTCATATAAGGAATCATTCACCACCTAAAGACATTCAATTTACCGTTTAAATTATCATCCACACTCACATGTCGCAAGTAATAATTGACTAGATACGTCACAGCATAACCAACTCAAATATTCCATCATCACCACAATCATAATCATTCACATGGCCCTAGGCTAGCTCATATCATCATTACAATACTTATCTTACTCCGTGTCCTTCAACAAGATTAAAATTTCTAACTTGAAACAACAATAGACCTTTTAAGGACTCAGACACCTTCCTTTTAATTTGCCCACTCTTAAATTCTCTCCAGGTAACCGGTTCAAAACTGAAAGGGCCTGGTACGAATTAAGGACGTCTCCCTAACCGTACTAAGAGGGGCTCCTAACAGCTTCTACACGGTCTTCATTTTGTTAGACACATCGTACATTCATTGTTGTTCATTGGTTTTAGGCCTGAGGATCGTTTGCTCTGATACCACTTTGTAACACTACCATTTATTCAGGAGCCTTTAGAAAGACATTCCCAATAAATAGGATTGTTACCATCTCAGATAACTAAGGCAGTGTATAACAAAGTATATCAATCCAGTGTATTTTATTGGAATTAACGTTAACTGTTCTCGTTACAACTTAGCAAACAGAAACTGAGTTATTAAGATTACATTACTCGTAGTGGAAAATAAATGAAGTATATAAATTAAATAAAGATCGTCAACTATGTGAGCTAGACAACTAGGTAGACTCATCCAATCATCCTCACGCTTCCCCATGAGCTCCCAAGTTAGCTATCTCAACCTGCCATCAATCTGCTCCCCAATAATGATTTATCACAGGTGTTCACGAATACACTGTCAACCAAAAGGTTGTGTAGGATAAAATAAACAGTAGATAACACAATCAATAATGCACAACCAAGGTCAATGCCAATTATCAACCATTGAGCCAATCCTCACAATTCCTCCAGGTCATGAGCCCAAGACCATTCAATCAATCACTCACGAATCACCCAGTGACTGAGCCTGGGGCAGTACAATAATCATTACTCACGAATCACTCAGCGACTGAGCCTGGGGCATTACAATATCATCCACTCACGAATGACCCAGTGACTTAGCCTGGGGCAGTACAATATCATCTTCACATACCCTCTCATAATTCCACATCGTAACCAATGCAACATAATATGCATCACAATAAAACAACCAATAAAAGCATCCAACAATTAACGTTCATACAACAACATAGCACATTAACATCAAGCTGAGTAGATTATCCTACCTTTTCAGCAAATACTCCAATTAGCAATCCTCATAAAAATAATTAAACAATCGCCTCCCAAATTGTGGCCCAAAATAATTAATAATAAATATACAATTACTAACCACACCATATCGTTTATTATTATATGAAATTATAATTATTAATTTTCGATTACGTAAATTAATTAACTAAAAACTCGATAACCAACTAATTAACCCGTTACAAAAAAACTTGCACAACCTGTCACAACCAACCCCAAAACAACCCTCTACCAAGCCACGGTCTGATCCCCATAACCACCAACCTTCACCACCACCGTGAACCCCCAATGCCAGCAGCCCAACCACGATGCCACCTTCCACCCTAACCACCGTACACAACCACTAAGCAAAGCCCTAGTTCGACGACCTACACAAACACACCTCACACACAAATACCCAGCCTGACACCTACAACCCCTCACAACCACCACGACAACCACCCACACCACCTCTGGCCACCACCATCGTCACCACTGACCTACGGTGGTTCCAGGGATAGTCTCACCTTCCTCTCGACGCAACCACACAGCCCACACAAACTGCCTTAAGACGGTTTCTCAAAACACACTCTTTTCCCTGCTTTACGAAAAACCGACCATTACAGCCACCGCCGCGCCGCCTTGGCCCAAGCAACACCACAAACTTCACCCCCTTACCACCACGATCACAACCATACCCATCATCACCCTTAACTCCCTCGACAACCACCATACGCACCTACCAGTTTTCGCGGCTTTCCGGCCACCGGTGCACCAGTCACCGACACCGGCCACCACGACACCTCCTCTGGGTGCGCCTCCTCACCAGGAACACTGTCGTACCCTTTGTTACTCCTAGAACCCACTGTACACATAACCACACTTGTGTTAAGCCTCGACATAAAACACGACTTACACTGCTAACTACTGCGCTGACACTGGTGAACGATGATCGCAGGTGGTCGCGACAACCTAAGTTAGGTCACTGTCAACGACGGTCCTATGGTGATGCACTATGGTTGAACATACGATTAAAACAAGCTAAAACAGTAATATGCGACGGTCTTAGCTCGTGCACGATTATCGATGAAAACGGTTGCTAGGTCTGAAACTCCCTTCCTTTCTTCTATTTTCATATTTATGAAGACTACTAGGTTAGGGTTTTTCTTCCTTTTATAGGCTAGGTTTAGACGATATATTATTTTTTTATGAAAATCCGTCTCAGCTTATTATCTTGTAGTATTAAATCTCGTCTCATAAGACTTTCACAAAACCCAAGGTGACCGGCCCATACAACCTACGCCACCGACCCAACCATCATAAACTCCAGCTCATATGATATTATATGTATTATAAGAAATATCAATTATTATTGCTATTTAACTTTAATTATTTACGAAATGTAAACTATTCAAATAATACTCATTAAAAATACGGGGTATTACAACACCTTAAAGGTCGCCCCATATAGATAATGTCTCCAAATCTTTAGAGCAAACACAACTGCACCCAACTCCAAATCGTGAGTAGGGTAGTTCTCCTCGTAAGACTACAATTGCCTCGAAGCATATGCAATGACCTTCCCATTCTGCATCAAAACACAACCCAGGCCATTCTTCGAAGCATCGGTATATACCCCAAAGTTCTCACTTCCCTCTGGCAAATCTAAAACAGGAGCTGTAGGCAAACACTCCTTTAAAGTTTGGAACGCCATCTCACAACTCTCATCCCAGCGAAATATGTTCTCCTTTCGCATCAAGGGTTTCATAGGTCTGGCAATCTTCGAAAAGTCTTTCATGAATCTCCTATAATACCCAGCCAAACCCAAGAAACTCCGAATGTCCGCCACATTTTTCGGTGCTTCTTAGTTTGACACCGCTTCAATCTTGCTAGGATCAACAGCTACCCCTTCTTTGGAAGTCACATGGCCCATAAAAGTCACATTCTCTAACTAGAACTCACACTTGGATAACTTAGCATATAACTGGTTATCACGCAAGGTTTGCAACACCAGTCTTAAATGCTCCTCGTGTTCCTCCTTAGTCTTATAATAGTCTAAGATATCAACGATAAATACCATTACGAATCGATCCAGGAACTGGCTGAAAACCCGACTCATCACATACATGAACACTGTCTGTGCATTGGTCGACCCAAACGGCATCACCACATATTCATAGTGACCATACCGCGACTGAAAAGCTGTCTTAGGTATATCCTTATCCCGAATCCTCAGCTGATGGTACCCCGACCTTAGATTAATTTTCGAAAACACACCGGCTTCACTCAACTGGTCAAAAATATCATTAATCCTCGGCAAAGGATACCTGTTATTCACCGTGACATGGTTCAAGTCCCTTTAGTCGATGCACAATCTCAAGCTGCCATCCTTCTTCTTCATGAATAGAACTGGCGCACCCGAAGGCGATACACTAGGTCTAATGTATCCCTTATCTAGCAATTCATTCAACTGCTTCTTCAATTCTTCCATCTCCATAGGACCCATACGGTACGGGGCCTTAGATATAGGTCCCGTCCCCGGTTTCAGCTCTAAACTAAAATCAATATCTCTCTTCGGAGGTAAACTTGGTATCTCATTTGGAAAGACATCTTCAAACTCACCCACCACTGGTATTTCAGAGGCTGATGGCTTCTCTATACGAGTATCCTTCACGTGGAAAAAGATCATAGGATACCCCTTCCTAAGGTATGACTTAAAAGTCACGACTGCAATAATCTGGACTTTGGCTTTGACCACAAACCCACGGAAAGACACTCTAATTACCTTAGGTCCTCTTAAGGTCACCTTCTTTTGATGACAATCTATATTAGCACCATACTTCCCCAACCAATCTATTCCTACTATGAACTCGAACCCATCCATAGGAAACTCAAACAAATCAACTGGAAATTTGACTTGCCCAACAACCATAGACACCCTTTTATACAACTTACCACAAGATATAGACTCACCTGACGGTATAAAAATTTCATCTTTTACAGACTCATACTCCCTCAAACCCATAGACTTAGCATGACCCTTAGACACAAAAGAATGCGTAGCCCCCGAATCAAACAAAACGAAAGTTGGTATGCTATTGACAAGAAAAGTACCCGTGACAACTTGCGCATCATCCTCAGCCGCTTGATAATCCATCATGAAAAACTTGTCGCTATTATTTTGACCTCCACCATGCACCGTGCTTGCCGATGCAGTAGACTTAGCAGCCGAATTCTGATTTGCATTGCTATTCTGGCGCTGAAATCCCCTCCATTATTGCGATTAAAGTTGATATTGTTGTTGCTTTGACCACCTATATTATGCCATGACCCAGCTGGTTAGTTGCTAGACATGCTTTGTCCCGGAGCCTGTGAATAACCCCCTTGACGCTTCCCCTGGAAGCCCTTCCCACTGTAGCTCGTACACTCATATCTCTTGTGGCCAGTACCGCCACAGTTGAAGAATTGAAACCCGGAATTGCCACTGTTGCTACGACCACCACGACCCCCATAAGACGAACCTCCACTAAAGCCGGACCCACCCGAGAAAGTCTTAGCCTGGTTGTAATTACCATTCTTGAAGCCCGATTGTCCACTGCTCTCGTGGTCCGCCTTCCTCTTCGCACTCCCTTTTTCTTTGGCCTCCCTAGCCATGTCAACCAGTGTCTCTGCATTACCATCTCGTTCATAAACCTCCTTCACGTATGTCAGAACTCCACCAGGTAGCCTCTCAAAGATCTTCAGCGACAACCCCTTCTCGAAACGGAGAGCCAGACTCAGTTGACTCAACTCCATGTCATTTGTGTAGCGCGATAGATCACTAAGCTTGCGGTAGTACTCCCCCACAGTCATATTCTCGGTCATTCGGAATGAATCGAACTCCGCCCTCAATTTGTTCCGAATGTGCTCTGGAACAAACTGATGTCTCAAGGCCCTCTTGAACTCAACCCAAGGAATAGCAGGATCACCCAAATTCTTGTAGTACTCACGAGCATTCTCCTTCTCGCGATTCCACCACACCCCAACTTTATCCCTTAGGTAGAACGCAACTTGTTCCACCTTCATCTCATCCGGGCAATTAACAACCTCTAGAACACTCTCCATCTTCTGATGCCAGTTATCAAGCAGATTGGGCGCACCTGTGCCCTCGTAGGTAGTAGGATTGAAGCGCAAAATAGTAGTACTTGTCTTAGTAGCATCGATGACAAATTATTTCGTCGTCCCTACTTTCTTAAGAGCCTTGGTAAGTGCATCCTGATGCTCGATCATACGGGCAATCTCATCTATACTCATCTCAGCAGCCCTCATATACGCAGCTGATCTCTTTGGTGGCATCTTTGAGCTATAATAAGAAAACGAACGTAAGCATATAGACTATGAACGACAGCGAACATAAAACGCCCAAAGAAAGTACTCGATCGAGTATCCGCGGACACTCGGTCGAGTCCCCTACGTACTCGATCGAGTGCCACCACTCCATAAGCTGACCTGAATCCGCAAGAAAACGTTCTTGGTCGAGTTCATTTTGTACTATGTCGAGTACACGCTACTCGATTGAGTGCTCTACATACTCGATCGAGTTACGGATTTCAAGAAGCTATTGTCCAAACACACATATCACTCACTCGTTCGAGTGTGAGGGGCTCGATCGAGTACCCCATACTTGGTCGGGTCTCTGCCCCACACGGTCAAGCCATGCCAAATACAATCTAACCTCATGCCTTAGCATCATATATACAGCACTCCTAATCACATGTTGCTAGGTACAAAAGCCAAACAATAACACCCATCATGCCATATACTTTTCAACTAATTAAACATGCATTCAACATCTCCCATTAAAATCAATCATACTCCTCATCTAGATACTCATAAAGATATGCAAACATACGTAGATCCCTTGACACACCCCACGGTGACCGGCTCAAAGTTGTAAGGGCAAGGTTGCAGCCTTAGGACGTCTTCTAAGCCTTTGTGGCAGCTCCAAATAACTCTTACCCCAGTTCATTTTATTTAGACCCTCTAAGTTCATTATGTTAATTAGTTTTAGGTTCCAAAATCGTCGCTCTGATACCACTTTGTAACACCCCCTTTCACCAAGGTGCCTTAGCAAGGACTACCCCGACGCATAGAGGTGTTACCATCTCGGTTGCCCGAGGTAAGTAAATCAAATAGACCATAAAAAAATATTATTAAAAGTGCGTAAGTTTAAATGTTTACAACCTTAAAACTTAACCAAAACTGTTTACAACTCCAAAAGAAAGATAAAGTATAACAAAAGTCTAATGTGATAGCGAAAGCTAGTTAAGCAAAAGTGACGACTCAGACCCCGTCCACATCCCGCGTGCTACATCCAAAGCCAATACCTGCTAAACCAACGACTCACCATCCCCGAATGGATCACCACAGTTTTGAAAACAACAACGGGGTCAGTCAACTGAATAACCAACATAAGATACTCATAAACCATACAAATAACTCAATAGTAACCGAACATTCCTCCAAACTCCAAATGTAACCAGTTACCGACTACACACCAAGGTGTGTAGCTCTGCCAGATTACCCATCACAACGGGTAATCCACACCATAGTGGGGACCGCAGCCGTACCACATGGGGCTCCACAACAATACCAACAACCAAAGCCTACAATAATTACAATAATAATAATAATAATAATGATAATGATAATAATAATAATAATAATAATAATAATAACAATAATGATAATAATAATGATAATAATAATAATAATAATAATAATAATAATAATAATAATAATAAAAATAATAATAATAATAATAATAATAATAATAATAATAATAATAATAATAACAACAACAATAATAATAACAACAACAATAATAAT
>VHZZ01001434.1:124329-143356 GCA_009801015.1 Silene noctiflora | reverse complement strand
ATGGGACAAGAAGGATGGTAGTGAGTCGAGTGTATGTTCATAAAGGTTGTGGGACATTAAAGTATGGAATCATGGAGATGTATAGTACTATCATGAGTGGGTGGGTTAAGGGTTATATAAGAGTTTTAAGACAACATGTCAGTAATGAGTTTTGAAGATTTAAAGGTGTAAGGAGTTGGTAGAGTATTTGCATGAGACTTCGGTGGTAAGCTAAGGGGAGTAGGATGATCACGAACAGAATTAGTATGGATATTGGGGTAATATGGTTGATATGGTTAATGGAGTAGGAATTGGTATTCATGGTTGCGATGGAGTATAAGGTGTCAAGATAGGGAGCGTTGGTCGGAAGTTGAGTATTGGTTATATGTTCACTTTGGTCAGGTGGTAGTAAGTATGAGTATCGTGAAAAAGGTGTTATGAAGGGCATATGAGTTTAACCTCGTGTGAGAGATATCTTTTACCGGGGGTAACTTATGTGATCGATATTGGCTAGTTAGATTGATTATGGGTCTATGGTGTGTGTAAGTGATTGTGTGAGGTTCTGGCCTCATGAGTAGTAGTATGGTATAACATTCATAAAACCGTTATCCTGTTATTCCGTGTAATATGTTGTGTATTAGGGTCCAATAGGACGATGTTCAGAAAGGTTAATGCGTGGTTGGATGTCGTGAGGTTATTGCTTTGTCGGGACATTGTTTACTGTTAATGTGGTTGTTGTGTTTCGATACTCCGTGTTGCGATGCGGGTACTTTCGCGCTGCGGCGTGGCGGTTGGCGGCGGTGTTGCGATGATGTCATCGGTTATGGTGGAGTAGGTGGGATACTTGTGAGGCGAATTTTGAAAGAATTTGTCAGTCTAGTATGGGCATATCATTTGTTGTCTTGTCTAGTGATGTTTCCTGTGTTTTCGGTTTGTGGGCGAGAGTAGAGTATAATATGGAAGAAAGTTGCACATGTAGTCATTATTGCCATAGTTACAGTGATATCTTGTCGGTGAAACAT
This sequence comes from Silene noctiflora, assembly GCA_009801015.1. Classification (NCBI taxonomy): domain Eukaryota; kingdom Viridiplantae; phylum Streptophyta; class Magnoliopsida; order Caryophyllales; family Caryophyllaceae; genus Silene; species Silene noctiflora. Next base: position 142,355 of record VHZZ01001434.1, on the reverse strand, counting down.
AGTTTGGGAAGGTTGTTGGAGTACGTTCGATCTTATGTTAGATGAGACTTTTGTTGACATAGTTGTGGCAAGTAATTGGTGGAGCATATGTGTACTCAGCTGAAATCTGTTGGCGAGTCAAAAGCTTTGTCAGGGAACTAAGTATGGAGAACTGCGAGTTAGTGTCATGTTAAGTTATGAAAGAGTTGGGCGGCAGTAAAAAGGGGAGATTTGAGGATTTAGTGTACGTGTCGCAATTGTGGATCGTGAGTTATGATTGTGGGGATAGGTGCGTGTATAGAGAAGAATGTGGTTGTGTGGTAATGCTGAAGAGTTGAAGTAGTGGTTATGTTGAGGATTTTGTGGTAAAGGTTAGCTGGTGTGTAGAATTTTTACGAGTACGGGAGCTGTTAGAGAGAGAGAGACAGAGAGACAAAGAGAGAGAGAGAGAGAGAGAGAGAGAGCCTTGTATATGGGAATGGTGGTCGGTGTTGAGGTTATAGGCGGTTATCTGTGACATAAGAGGGTGATAACGGGAAGGAATCAATGAGGACTTAGTATTAGTTGAGTTACGAGGACGTAACATTTATCTTAAGAGGAGTAGGATGCGATAAAAAGGATTTTAATGGTCCTAAATGTTGCGGTATATTTGGTTCTAAATGTTGCGGTATATTTGGAAGTTTGGGTCTTAGTACAGAACTAAAGATGGACTTGTGGTTTGATATCGTTAAAAGTAATGGTGGTGGCCGTGACGTTGTGTTTTCAGACGAATGGACATAGATTAAGTGGTAGGTGTGAGTAAACTTCGAGGACGATGTTCATTTTAAGGGTGGTAGAATGTAACATTTCATTTTGGTAGAAGTTCTCACTTGGGGAATTGTAATGGTGGAATTAGATAAGGCGATTATATGGTTGATGCTATATTGTGAGCTGCGTTGGATAAGAGTGGAGTGTTATTGGATAGTAGGGTGGTAGGTGTACGTGTTATGTAGGTATGGGTTTGAACTTCGGGGGCGAAGTTCGTTCTTAAGGAGGCAAGACTGTAATACATCAGATTTGTGACCTTAGGCTAATCGGCCGAGTAGGGGGTGCTCGACCGAGTAGTTGTTATGAGTAGTCTGTCAGTGTTCTGTTTGTTCTGAACTCGGGCGACTGTATTAGCACTCGGTCGAGTGAGGCTTACTCGATCGAGTGTGCTGCACTCGATTGAGTGTGTCTTACTCATTCGAGTGGCTCGTACTCGACAAAGTACCCGATCTAACGGGTTAATTCCGCGGTTTTGAATAAAATGATTGGAGAAGTATATATAACATCGAATCAGTTTCTAATCTTTTTCTAAAAAATTTTCATAAAAACCTAAACCACGTCCTACTTCTCTATTCATCTTAATCGTTCCGTAAGCCAAGGGTGACAGTTTGTGAGTCCTAGCTTTCCGTTTCCGCGTCGATCTCGTTAGTAAGTATTCTTTACATCTCTTGATTGTTATTATAGGTTGAGCAAACCCTAGATTTGGATTGACTTRGGGATTTGGTAATTGGGCATATTAGATTGATTATTGAGGGGTAGTTAGTAATTGTATGTGATTATTGTATGTAGGTGACAGTCTCATAAAGAATTGTTATTGATTGTTTATGCATGCTTGGATTGTATAAAGGTAAGGTTTCCCTACTCAGTTGGTTGTGGAATGGTATAGGTATCGATGTGACGATATTTGTTACTGTTTTCTGATATTCATTATATGATTTTTATATGGATGTGATTGTTGGAGTTTGGAGATGGTATTGTGAGTCATTGCAAGAGATGGTTTCACCCCCATTGTTCGCCTCTTGCGTTTTCTCGGCGCAATGGGAATGTGCACATTAATGGACCGGGTTCGCTCATGCGTGAGCGGGGATTTTGGTGTAATACACCGGTTTTATGACCTCAGGATACTCGGCCGAGTGAGGGCTACTCGACCGAGTATCCAGTCTGGGATATGATGTCAGTGTTCTCTTTGTTGGGGACTCGGACGAGTGTGTAGCACTCGGTCGAGTGAGCTGCACTAGATCAAGTGTCTTGCACTCGGTTGAGTGTGGTTTACTCGGTCGAGTGGCTTGTACTCGACCGAGTGTTCGGTCCGTTTCGGGTTTTTGCGCGATTGATATAAAATAGAACGTGATGCAGTAATCATTTATCTCTATTCTAAAAACTTTTCTCAAGACACTTTTACACTCAAAGCGACGTAAGAACAGTTCACTTTCATTTTATATCAATCCAAGGACTTAGTTGATCGTTTGTTGGGGATCTTTACGTTATTGTCCTTATAATCAATCGGGTAAGTTATCGATCTAGTTCTTTTATGGTTTATGGGGCAATTGTATGAAATCTAATTAGCGTAATTGGGGGTTTTGAGATTCTATTGCTTTTAGGCATTTGTTGATTGATTTATTATGTTTATAGGAGGAGATTTCGTAGAAGAGCCTTTTTTAGTTCTCTGTTGTGTATTGTCGGATCGCTTGTCAGGTAGGGTTTCCTTACTCAGTTATCTGTGGAATAGTGTATGATTAATGTGACGATCCTTATACTGGTTATGATATGTATATGTTATGCTTGTTGTATGTTGTGGATGGTGGTGGTTGTTTGTGTTGGAGATGGTTAGTTTGTGAGCCATTGCGAGAGATTGTCTCACCCCCCATTGTTCGCCTCTTGCGTTCTCTCGGCGCGGAGGGATGTGCACATTAAGGAACTGGGTTCGCTCATGCGTGAACGGGGATTTTGGTGGTAAGGTTGCGGTCCCCACTGACGGGGCTAAACACCTCGGTGTGTAGTTAGTTATTGGTTGTGATGGAGATTGAAGATGGAGGTTACTGGTTGTCTTGGATGTGTGGTTGCATGCTTTATATTGTATATTATTGTGCAGTTGACTGGCCCCGTGTTTGTTTTCAAAACTGTGGTGATCCATTCGGAGATGGTGAGCAGTTGGTTTAGCAAGTGATGATGATTTCCATGGTTGTTGTTGATGCGGGTTTGGAAGGGGCAGAGTCATCACTTTCTTTTTTGTAGCCTTAGCTTCCGCATACCTTATATTTTGTTACCACAGTTGGATTTCAGGTTTGGTTTTGTATTGACACGTTTTTCAGTTGCAACCTTTTAATAAGTTAAACTTTATATTTGTTTCATTATGGTTTCTATGATGTTCACTTCCTCGGGTAACCGAGATGGTAGCATCCCTATATTCCGAGGTAGTCCTTATTAAGCTGCCTTGAGGTATAGGGTGTTACAAACTGGTATCAGAGCAACGATTCAGGAACCTAAAACCAACGAATCAATGAACTCAGGGTGTCTAAATAAAATGAACCAAAGGTAGGAGTTCTTTAGAGCTACCGCAAGGGGTAGAGAGACGTCCCAAAGCCTCATAATTGCCTTTACAACTTTTAACCGGTCATGGTGGGGTGTCAAGGGTCGTTGTGTGTTCATATGTTTGCTATGTGTTTCATATGATCATATTTGTTTCATATACATGTCGGATTTATGTGTATGAGGTGTATGGAGAAGTGTGGAGTATATGATTATGTGACAATATGAGGAATATGATAGGTGGAGTATTGATCTGAATTAGTAACATGTTAGGCTTTGTGCATGATTTGTAAGAATGGGGGTAGTACGTAAGTAGCATGATTCGAGCGAGTGACGGGGACTCGACCGAGTAAGGGTTACTCGACCGAGCTCCTGGCACTCGACCGAGTGGATAATTTGATGTTTTGAGGCAGAATCTCTGTAAGTTTTTGACTTGACCGAGTGTGCGAGACACTCAACCGAGTGGGCTGAACTCAACCGAGTACGTTAAGTACTCGACCGAGTGTGATTTCTGGTGAATCTGATAAGAGTCTGGATCAGTTGAACTTGACCGAGCGTATGTAACTCGACCGAGTTAGGTGTACTCGACCGAGTGCCTTGGGTACTCGATCGGGTGTCGTATGGGAGGAATATGTATATCTGTTTTGAGTCGTAGGCTATGTGCTTACGGCTGTCCTTCTCATATAGTTAACGATGCCTCCCAAGAGATCAGCTGCGTACTTGAAAGCTTCTGAGATGACACTTGATAAAGTGACCCGTATGATTGAGCAACAAGAGGCTCTTACCGAGGCTCTTAAGGCAATGGGTAAAGCTAAAGAGAAGGTGGTGGATACTAGCAAAATGAACACCATTATCGCTCGCTTCAACCCTTCGACCTATGAGGGCACGGGGGCGCCGAACTTGTTGGATAACTGGCATAGAGAGATGGAGGGTGTACTCGAAGTGGTGAGTTGTCCGAAGGAGCTGAAAGTGGAACAGACTGCGTTCTACTTAAGGGATGAGGCCGGTGTTTGGTGGGATAGGAAGAAAGAGACGGCTCGGGAGTACTATAGGAGCCAGGGGGAAACTGCTATCCCATGGGTTGAATTTAAGAAAGCTATGCGACATCAGTTCATTCCTGAACATGTTTGCAACAAGTTGAGGGCTGAGTTTGATACTTTCCGGATGACTGAGGGGATGACGGTAGCGGAGTACTACCGCAGATTCAATGAGTTGGCTCGTTATGTGGACGACATGGTACTAAACCAGATAAACTTGGCTATCCGCTTCGAGAAGATACTTGAGAGATTGACATCGGGGGTTCTCACGGATCTGAAGGAAGTTTATGAGCGAGCTGGGAATGCGGAGAGACTAGCGGATATGACCAAGGAGGCCAAGGAAAAAGAGAGTGAGAAAAGGAAGGCTGAGAGCGAGGGCATCGGGACATCCGGGTTTAAGAGGGGTAATTGCAATCAGGGGAGGGCTTCCTCTGGTGGCTTTGGATTCGGTGGAGATTCGTCTTTTGGAGGTCGGGGTGATAGGAGCTTTAGTGGTGTATCGGGGTTGACTTGCTACAACTGTGGTGGCGTGGGCTATAAGAGACATGATTGTACAAGTTTTAGTGGGGGCGGTTTCCAGAGTCAGTGCAGAGGTGGTTTTTCACAGGGACCGGGTCAGAGTATGTCTAGCAACAGACCAGATGGGTCGTGGCATAGCTAGGGAAGTCAAGGCAACACTGGGAGCTTTAACCGTAACAATGGTGGAACTTATCAGAGGCAGAGCCGCAATGGGAACCAGAACTCGGCTGCCAAGTCGACTGCATCGGCCAGCACGGTGTAGGATAGAGGTCAAAAGAACAGTGGTAAACTTTTTATGATGGACAAGCAAGCAGCAGAGGATGATACTCAAGTGGTCACCGGTACTTTTCTTGTTAATAATACTCCTTCCTTTATTTTGTTTGATTCGGGACGACCTATTCGTTTGTATCTAAAGGTCGTGCTAAGGTTATGGGTTTGGGGGAGTATGAGTCTATAAGGGATGAAGTTTGTATACCATCGGGAGAGTTTGTATCATGTGGGAGGTTGTATAAGGGGGTGTCTATGGTGGTCGGACAAGTCAACTTTCCGGTTGATTTGTTTGAGTTTCCTATGGATGGGTTTGAGGTCATAGTCGGGATGTATTGGTTTGGGAAGTATAGTGCTACTATAGACTGTCACCAAAAGAAGGTTTCTTTAAAAGGACCTCAGGGAGTTAGAGTGTCTTACCGTGGGTTTGTGATCAAACCCAAAGTCAATATTATTGCAGCTGTGGAAGGGCTATCATATGATCTTATGCCATGTGAAAGATAATAGGATAAAGGAGCCATCAGCTATGGAGATACCTGTGGTAGATAGTTCGGGGATGTTTTTCTAGATGAGATACTGGGGTTACCACCGAAGAGGGATATCAATTTCATTATGGAGTTGAAGTCGGGGACGGGACCTATCTCTAAGGCCCCGTACCGTATGGGTCCTAAGGAGCTTGCTGAGTTGAAGAAGCAATTGGATGACTTGATCGAGAAGGGGTACATTAGACCTAGTGTATCGCCTTGGGGTGCTCCAGTTCTATTTGTGAAAAACAAAGATAGTAGTTTGAGGTTGTGCATCGACTACAGAGAGCTGAACCATGTGACGATGAAGAACAGGTATCCTTTACTGAGCATTGATGACGTAGTTGAGTGGGGCTGGAGTTTTTTCTAAGATTGATCTGAGGTCGGGGTACCATCAGCTGAGGATCCGGGAGGAGGATATACCAGAGATAGCTTTTCGTTCGAGGTATGGTCACTACGAGTATGTGGTGATGTCATTCGGGTTGACTAATGCACCTGCTGTTTTCATGGATTTGATGAACCGGGTTTTCAGTCAGTTCTTGGATCAGTTTGTGGTGGTCTTCATCGATGATATCCTAGTCTATTCTAAGACTAGAGAGGATCACGAGGAACATCTGAGACTAGTGTTGCAAACTTTGCGCAATAACCAGTTGTATGTAAAGTTGTCCAAGTGTGAGTTTTGGCTCGAGAAGGTGGCCTTTTTGGGCCATGTGATCTCTAAAGATGGGGTTTCGGTAGATCCTACAAAGATTGAGGCGATGTCCAACTGGGAAGCACCAAAGAATGTGGCTGAGGTACGGAGTTTCTTGGGTCTAGCCGGGTATTCTAGGAGGTTCATAAAATATTTCTCGAAGATAGCTCGACCTATGACAACCTTGATGAGGAAAGAGAACAAGTTTCGCTGGGATGAGAGTTGTGAGACGGCGTTCCAAACTTTAAAGGAGCGTTTGACTACAGCTCCTATCTTAGCTTTGCCAGAAGGAAGTGAGAATTTTGAGGTTTTCACGGATGCTTCAAAGAATGGGTTGGGTTGTGTGCTGATGCAACATGGAAAGTTAATTGCTTATGCTTCGAGACAACTAAAGACCTTTGAGGAGAACTATCCTACTCACGATCTGGAGTTGGGTGCTGTGGTTTTCGTTTTGAAGATTTGGAGACACTACCTTTATGGAGCTATCTTTAAGGTGTTTTCAGATCATAAAAGTTTGAAGTACATCTACACCCAAAAGAGCTGAATATGCGTCAGAGGAGATGGATGAAGCTGATTGGTGATTATGATATGGATATAATCTATCACGAGGGAAAAGCCAACGTTGTTGTTGATGCTTTGAGTCGGAAGAGTGTGCATTCCTTATCTACAGCCATGTCACACATGCGACTTAAAGATGAGGTAATGGAGATGGAGATTCACATGATTCGGAAAGGAGATGCACTTGGGGACTTGACAACAGTGGAACCTGAGCTTTATGAGGAAATCAAGAGTAAGCAAGCTGATGATCCTAAGATCCGGGAGTGGAGAGATGAAGTGGAAAAAGGGACTGTCTCGAGGTTTTCTGCGCATTCGGATGGGAGTGTTCGTTTTGATGGGAGATGGTGTGTACCTGATGATACAGACCTATGAAAGATGATCGTGACTGAGGCTCACTGCACTCCTTATTCAGTGCATCCAGGTGGCGATTACATTTACAGAGATCTGAAGAAGACTTTTTGGTGGCTTGGGATGAAACGGGAGACTGCAGAGTTTGTGGCTAGATGTTTGACCTGTCATAGGGTCAAAGGGGAGCAGTGACGACCGCAAGGTAAGATTCAGTCACTTGAGGTACCTGAGTGGAAGTGGGAGTCTATCTCTATGGATTTCATTGTGGGGTTGCCAAGGACTCAACATGGCAACAATATGATTTGGGTGATTCTGGATCGCCTGACGAAGTCGGCTCATTTCATTCCAATAAAAGATACTTGGAGCAAGCTACAGTTAGCCAACGGGTATAGGAAGAATGTGATTCGGTTTCATGGTGTACCGAAAGACATTTTGTCGGATCAAGATGCGCGGTTCATATCTAAATTTTGGCAAGAGCTGCAAGAGATGATAGGTACTACACTGAAGATGAGTACAACTTTTCATCCTGCAATAGATAGGCAAACTGAGCTGACTATTAAGACCTTGGAGGATATGTTGAAAGCTTGTGTCATGGATTTTGGGGGTAGCTGGGAGGATAGATTGGACTTGATCGAGTTTTCTTATAACAACAGATTCCACACCAGTATCGGGATGGCACCGTTTGAGGCTCTTTATGGGAGGAGATGCTGAAGTCCTATTTTTTGGGACGATAGTGCTGAGGATGTGGTTTTAGGACCACAGATGGTGCAGGATATGATCGAGCAGGTACGGGTAATTAAACAAAAGATGAAAGCAGCTCAAGATCGGCAAAAGAGCTATGCCTATTTGCATCGCCGGGACATCAAGTTTCAGATGGGTGACAAGGTTCTTCTAAAAGTATCACCTATGTGGGTCGTTATGCGCTTTGGCAAGAGGGGTAAGTTGAGTCATAAGTTTATAGGTCCCTATAAGATATTGGAACGGATAGGGGAGGTAGCTTATCGGTTGGCGTTGCCACCATCTTTGGTTCGAGTGCATAATGTGTTCCATGTGTTCCAGCTACGGAAGTACGTGAGTAATCCTTCTCATGTGCTAGAGGCTGAGAACATATAGTTGGATGAATCTTTTACTTATTTGGAGGTACCAAAAGAAATCTTGGATTGTAAGGTGCGAAAGACAAGGAATGGGGAGACCGTGTTGCTGAAAGTGTTGTGGACCAATCATAATGTTGAAGAAGCAACATGGGAAGCAGAGGAANGTGCGAAAGACAAGGAATGGGGAGACCGTGTTGCTGAAAGTGTTGTGGACCAATCATAATGTTGAAGAAGCAACATGGGAAGCAGAGGAAAAGATGAAGGAGTGGTATCCTCACCTCTTTGATCAGGTATGTTGGTTACGGGGACGTAACCTTGTTCTTTTAGGAAGGTAGAAGATGATCGCATGCATTTTGAGATGGTTTTTAAGTCAGTTTTCTTATGTGTTCGAGTTATTTTGTTTATGGTTTGAGTATGTTTAGCGTTGAGACGGTCTTTGTATCGTTTGTATCAGGTATGGGTTTGAACTTCGGGGATGAAGTTCGTTTTAAGGAGGAAAGATTGTGAAACACTGGAATTGTGACCTCGGGATACTCGGCCGAGTGAGGGCTACTCGACTGAGTATCCAGTCTGGGATATGATGTCAGTGTTTTGTTTGTTGGGGACTCGAACAAGTGTGTAGCACTCAGTCGAGTGTCTTGCACTTGGTCGAGTGTGGTTTACTCGGTCGAGTGGCTTGTACTCGACCGAGTGTCCTGTGCGTTTCGGGTTTTTGCGCGATTGATATAAAATAGAATGTGATGCAATAATCATTTATCTTTATTGTAAAAACTTTTCTCAAGACACTTTTACACTCAAAGCAACATAAGAACTGCTCACTTTCATTTTATATCAATCCAAGGCTTTAGTTGATCGTTTGTTGGGGATCTTTACGTCATTGTCCTTATAATTAATAGGGTAAGTTATCAATCTAGTCCTTTTATGATTTATGAGGTAATTGTATGAAACCCTAATTAGTGTAATTGAGGGTTTTGAGATTCGATTGCTTCTAGGCATTTGTTGATTGATTGATTATGTTTATAGGAGGAGATTTCGTAGAAGAGCCTTTTTGACTTCTCTCCTGTGTATTGCCAGATCGCTTGTCATGTAGGGTTTCCCTACTTGTGGATGGTGGTGGTTGTTGGTGTTGGAGATGGTTAGTTTGTGAGTCATTGCGAGAGATAGTCTCACCCCCCCATTGTTCGCCTCTTGTGTTCTCTCGGCGCGGAAGATGTGCACATTAAGGAACTGGGTTCGCTCATGCGTGAGCGAGGATTTTGTTGGTAAGGTTGCGGTCCCCACTGGCAGGGCTACACACCTTGGTGTGTAGTCAGTTATTGGTTGTGATGGAGATTGGAGATGGAGGTTACTTGTTGTCTTGGATGTGTGGTTGCATGCTTTATATTGTATATTATTGTGCAGTTGACTAACCCCGTGTTTGTTTTCAAAACTGTGGTGATCCATTCGGGGATGGTGAGCAGTTGGTTTAGCAGGTGATGATGATTTCCATGGTTGCTGTTGATGCGGGTTTGGCAGGGGCAGAGTCATCACTTTCTTTTTTGTAGTTTTAGCTTCCGCATACCTTAGATTTTGTTACCATAGTTGGATTTTTGGTTTGGTTTTGTATTGGCACATTTTTCAGTTGTAACCTTTTAATAAGTTAAACTTTATATTTGTTTCATTATGGTTTCTATGATGTTCACTACCTCGGGTAACCGAGATGGTAGCATCCCTGTATTCCGAGGTAGTTCTTGGTAAGGTGCCTTGAGGTATGGGGGTGTTACATTTGGTGGTAAGGCTGCAGTCCCCACTGGTGGCGTGGATTACCTGTTGCGATGGGTAATTTGGCAGGGCTACACACCTCGGCGTGTAGTTAGTTACTGGTTATTACGGAGTTTGGAGGTGGCGGTTCTAGTTACATTGGATGTTCATTTAGATGTAATGCTATGGTTTATTATTGTATGGTTGACTGACCCCGTTTCTGTTTTCGAAACTATAGTGATCCATTCGGGGATGGTGAGGAGTTGGTTTAGCAGGTGATGATGCTTATTATTGCTGACGTTGTTGTGTGATTGGCAGGGGCAGAGTCATCACCAGTTGTTACAGTTTTAGCTTCCGCATACTTTAGTTTATTTTGATAACACAGTTTTGGGTTTTGGTTGTAATGTATTTTGGAGACTTGTAATCAGTTTATTTAATTCAACCCTTAAATTATGTTTCATTATGGTTTCTGTGATGTGCACTACCTCGGGTAACCGAGACGGTAGCATTCCCATGTTTTGAGGTAGTCGGTGTCTTGGGGTATGAGGGTGTTACAACCACTTTGAAATTTTTATTCTTGTATGTATGAGGAATTAAAAATTGTTATAGACCACATTTCAAGGTTATATCATGTTTAAATCATGAATCATTGCTATTCGTGTTTGTACCCTAATATATTTATAAGGATATTGTTTTAATTACGTTAATAGTTATTTTATTTTTAAAAAATTCATCCAAAATTTACTAATTTTTCATCAATTTTATTTTCAAAAAATTCATCCAAAATTTACTAATTTTTCATCAAAGATGTTAACAATCGACAGTGAAATTCATGGTTCAGTTATCGAATTTTTTGAGTTTTTTTTACTACCATATTTTCAAGTGATATTTACCGCGACGGGGAACAAAAATTGTGGCCCTTGCCTCCCTTAAAGGAAAATTCTACATTCGCTACTGTATGTGACGATATAGGAAATTCTGTAACTCATACCTGTTAAAAATCGTTGCATAATCCTTCATTTTTTTTTACCCGCTTTAATCTTAAAATGGATATCCCGTTTTGATAATAAACCAGCTTTATATTTATATAATTTCAAACATGAATGCGTGCTTGTCTTGATAAGTGATAACGAACTTTGAAACAATTTAACCTCTAATAATAACATCATATTAGACGAACATTATCCACTTAAATATCCATCTAAACTAGAAAAAGAAATAAAAATAAAAAAGCTACAAATACAACAACCACTATTATACTAGAACGTGAACTACAAACACAATAGATACCAAGTAGCTAGATTGTACGTAGTAGTACTAGTACCTTAGGAATAGTGCATGCATTGATAAACTGCCATAGATGAAAAAAAAAAAAAAAAATATTTAAATTACAAACAAAGGGCCATTAAAGCCCCCAAAAGAGCTAGATACACGAACGATGGAAGAAAAGGTACCTGAAAATGTCATTGATGAGAAAATACTACCTTTCTTAAGAGGAGGGTGGTGTGAAACTCCTTTTTCTTTGTCCTTGTAATCATAGCGAAAGAGTGAGTGTAGCTGCAAAATCATAAACTTTCAACGGTTTTTTTCTCATGTCCATCGATTATGAACTTTGACCTTCAATCCATGCTTGACGTGCAAAATCATGGACACATCCGGTTGTATTTTCTGACCTTTAACGAGCTCGAACCAGAAATTATGGATCAATGTGGCTGCAACCATCTTCATTTGGGTCAGAGCCGCATCTTTGCCCATGCAGCTTCTCGGACCCGTATAGAAAATCAAGTACTTACTTGATGGCTCATGTTTAATCGTACCTCGATCTGAAATCCATCTTTCCGGCTCAAACTCAGAGCAATTGTCACCCCATATCGACGTCATTCTCGCCATTGCGTATAATGCAATTAATATCTTCGTCTTTGGATACACCAGGTGCCCAGTAGGTAGAGTATCGGGTTGGCGGGGTGTCTTGTATTGGAATGGAGCGGGTGGATATAGCCTCATGGATTCAAGAAGCGCCGCGTGGAGGTAAACCAGGTTACTAGTCTCTTCAGAGTTAAAGACTCGCCATCCTTTAGCTTCTGCATCGTGAATTTTAGCCCTTATTTCATCCCTTGCTTTCTCTTCGACTTTCGGGTGGGTTGTTATTAGCCAGGAGAACCATGTCATGGCCGAGCTGGTAGTGTCTCGACCTGCCATAAGTTGTTGTATAGTTATGTCTTTAAAGAATGCGTCATCGTTAATGTGAGTAATTTGGGTAAGACCGTCTTTCATGACATCTTTCATGAGTAATTCCAAGAAATCAACACTTTCATCGCTCTCGACCTCGTCCTCGTTAGTGTTACAGTTCTTGGTTAACACATCGTGTCGTTTCTTGAACACGATGTTGCTAATGTAACTGTTGATGACTTTACGAGCAAGGTTCAATCTGTTCTCAGGGCCAACACCTAAGAGCAGTTGCAACTTCCATAAAAACTCAGGAAAGGCAATGCGGTAAATGATGCCTCGTTCGAAATCAGCCATAGCTCCCAAGAAAGGCATCGTTGGCAAGTCGATAGCAAGAGACTTTGGGTCATGACCAGTCAAGGACTTGCATGTAACATCCAAGGCGAACCTTTGGAACACATCTTGCAAGTCCAAGACAGGGTCACTACATTCAGACGCATGCTTCAGTAGCGGAACCAGAATTTGGTTCAGATTAGCATGGGCTGTCTTGATTGAATAATTCAAGAATTTCCGGCTCTTGATAGGGTTGTGAATCAATCGCCTATACTGCTTCCAATCCTCGTCGTCACTGTTAAACAAGGCGTACCCCATCACGTCAAATGCCTTGCGGTAGTCGTCCCCTTTCGGGTAATTTGAGAAATTAGTTGTAGCTATGTAGTGGACATTAGCCGGATCCACTGTTGCGAGAAAGTCACTGGCTCCGAACCACCTCCCGCTACTAAAGTAGGTACCGTTATTGCGTCGCAAGAAGCCTAACGATGTATCGTGAAATCGATAAACGTTAATTAAAATCCATGGCAGCGAGTCGGCGATGTATGTCAAATAAAACGACATTGTTTTCCTGTTTACGTAGTATGTGAAAAGTACGTAAACAAAAATCAAAATTAAGCAAATTTCTGGAAAATCCATGAGATTCAATATAAGATGAAATGATATAACAAGTAGTTTAAAATGAGTAATTGATGTAATGATTTTGGATTTGGAATACCAATAGGATTGATAGGTAACCTCTATTTAAAGGGTTAATAATTACTCCATTTATCGTTTATGTCAGTAGGTTGGTACGTAATCAATTTACTCAGTGTTGTTGCCATACTGTTTTATTTAGCCACATACTCGAGATCATATTTTTATTATTTTGGTACAATTCTCGAGAATTTTTGGTATCCGCTCACATTCATTTCAAAGAACAACACAATTTTTTGTTTCAAACTGCTTATTTTCGTCTTGTAAAAAAGCGGGATTTTATGATCATTTGTCAAATGTAACCGCAATGATCAAGCTAGTTTTACGGCTTATCATAAACACAAACAGTCAAATTTAGTTGTAAAATAATCTCAAAATCTTGTCTTTTTTAAAAAGATTAAAATGATCCGTCTTAAAAAAGATCCTACAAATATTTAACACATTATAAATTAAATAAAATGAAAGGTGAATAACTGATATAGAGTATAGAATATATAACAAGTTTGATAAACAAGATTGAAAGATGGCTCTTCGCCAAACATCATCGTTCCTCTTAGCTTTTCGCCAATAACCTTCTAACTATTCCTCCTACGAATTAGGTTACTAAGAGATATACATTAGTATAACAAACAGATTACATCATATATTCTTTCGCTCCTCTTGTTGGGTGAAAACATCCAATACAAGGTATATAATTTGCTAAGTGTTACATGTTACATAAAACTAAGGGCGATAGTGCGTTACTCGGTGACACTGAATCTCGGCGCCACCATAATTAAAAAAAAAAAAGAAAAAAAAAATAATAAATTGTTAATTTTCGTTTTTGCGCCAAAGTTTAAAAGGCGTGCATTTAATTTTATATCTATTCAATTAAAACAATACTCTAACTAAACTAACTTTTATTTATTATATTTTACACCAAAAAAATTATTTAATAATTACTTAATTTACACTAAAATATATTCATTATTAGTAAATACTTTTCTTCATCATTTTATTGTGTATTCATCTATTTAGGTTTTATTTACTGTATTTTTATTTACAAGTGAATAAAAGAAAAAATACAATAAGATCTCTCAGCGAAGAAGACATTATTGAAATTAATTCTGAAATTATGATATGTAACAAAGAATTTCTCTTAATTTAATCTGTCACGGCCTTAACCATGAATTGAATATGAACTCTAATACCTACTACCTTATCCATGTACTCAGCCACTCAGGTAGCCTACTGGCAAGTGGCTACTACCTATCAAGCACAAATCTGCATCGTTCACTTGCTAAATACTCCGTACTATGTACTTCCATAAGCTTGCACATGCTTGAACATGTTGTAAACAAACCAAGCATTTGTTTGTTGTAACATTCTCCTTAAAAAATGGCATGACTCTAGGGAAATCCTACTGGTTTTTTCTTTGTTTATTATTAACTGTAATTAGTGATTCAATTTTACATACCTAAACTACCATTTTTTATTAATTAGTTAAAATTTAAATTTTAGAGGAGGGAAATGAAATAAAACAACATAATTTACTATAATAACCCGGTGACGCTCAATTTGAGTGTCACCGGGTGACGCCATCTCATTTTCCTAAAATTAATAATGTATATGTAATGTAACTTAGGTAGTGTTAAATGAGTGTTAATGCATTAGCTTAACATTGCGTGAAAATTGCATTAGCACTTGGTGAAACGAATGAATTATATTAATTCGTTTGTGTGGTAACGTAAAGTGACCTTATGACATTAAAATATAACGTCACTTTACAATGCTATATAAAGGAGTGTTAATCCTTTGGAAAAATTATCTCACAAACAAATATCAAACAAGGTAACTTAGCTTGGTAGAAAATAGCAAGTCGGGTTTGAGGGTGAGAGGCAGTATAACTAGTGTTTTAATACAATTATTGAGGGGTTACTCTAGGAGTATTATTGGTGAAATTTACCAATATTACTAAGGTTTAGAGGTGGTTATACTTTAATTAGGTTCTGAATTGGTATTTATTCAGGACGATTACGTTGTACTAGTACTATTTTTATAGTGGACTCTAGTCAATTTAGCTAGTGGGTTTTAGTTCCTATTTGGAAGGTTTTTGCTCTGGGTTTGACCCTAAATATTGTCTCATCTTATTATTGCTTACATTTATTTACTTTTACATTTTACTTGTCAATTGATTGCTTCCGTTGCGCGTGGGAGATTGGCACTAATTTCCCAACAGTGGTATCAGAGCCATTAGGCTCGGTCTGATAACTAGTTTAATTGGCAAGGATGTCAAATATAGGGTCTCAATTTGCAGTACCAAAATTTGACGGTAAAAGTAGTTTCACCCTTTGGCAAAGAAGGATGAGGGATCTCCTGGTTCATCTTGGCTTGGCTAGAGCTTTGAAAGGAGACGGTGGTAAGCCAGAGAAGATGAGTGATGACGACTGGGAAGAGGTTTGCACCAAGTGTGCAAGTACCATAAGGTTATGCATCTCGGATTCCGTCATCAATTGTGTTTTTGATGACGACTCTCCATCAGTGATATGGGAAAAGTTGGAGAAGCTCTACATGGCGAATATATTGACCAACAAGTTGCTTTTGAAGCGACGGTTATATCGGTTAAGGATGGATGAGGATGAAAATTTAATTGGGCATGTAATTTGCTCAATGGACTAATAGACGGGTTAAAAAAGATCGAGGTGAAACTTGAGGAGGAAGATAAGGCGTTACTACTCCTCAATTCTTTCCCGGACACATATGAGACTTATGTGGACACTATTTTGTGCGGTAAAGACACCATCACGATGGAGCAAACACAAGCAGCTTTATTGTCCTTGGATGCGAGGAAGAAGGACAAGGCTGGGGTACGGAGCGACAGTACGGGTACAATTGCAGTTGCTCAGGATGGGAGAGGTCGATCGTTTAACAGGGATGATGGATCGAAGCATGGCGGGTCTCGATCAAGGAATGCTTCTAATAACGATGTGAAGTGTTTCAAGTGTGGTGACCTTGGGCATATTATGCGGTTTTGTCCTAAGAAATTAGGGAATGAAGAAAACAAAGGCGACACCAACTTGGTTTCCGGTGAAGGAAGTGGTGGTTGTTTCCTTACCGACGGTGGTGACATATTTTCGGTCACGGATGTGAACGACGTGTCTTCAAAGGAAGAATGAATATTAGATTCTGGTTGTGTCAACCACGTTTGCACCCGGAAGGATAGTTTTGTTGAGCTCCAAGAAGTCGTGGCTAGGAAATTGAATTTAGCTGATAACTCAATAGTTAATGTCATGGGTGTTGGGGTGGTGAAAATCAAAATGTCAAATGGGGTGGCGCACACTTTGGACAAGGTGGCCTATATTCCAAAGTCGCGTCAAAATTTAATCTCACTTAGTCAATTAGACTGAAGGTTATGGGTATAAAAATCATAGGGGAGTTTTGAAAGTGACTAAGGGTTCTATGGTCCTAATTAAGGGGGAGCTATGTTGTGGTTTATACCGTCTGGATGAATATGCAGTGAAAACCTCACAAGATTGCTGGAAACGAAAAAGTCGTGCACGTGTTTCGTTCGCGGAAGAGGCAACGAAGGTAGATTATTTTCAGGTTACAGATGGGTATAAAGGTAAAATTCCTGCTGGTGTAAAGGTGGAGAATAAGAGGTTTCTCTCTGGATTCAAGTAACGTCATTGACTAGACTTAGGCTTTACACGGTGCATTATCCGTGATATTAAGTTAGGGGTGGGGACCGGATACTAACTCGGGTGTGCAGCTGGTGATTTCAAAATGCCAATGGTTGATTCCTCGGTGGTGATCTCTTGTGTTGGAGGGGGAGATTTGTTGGGTGAAAACATCCAACACAAGGTATTCAATTTGCTAAGTGTTACATGTTACATAAAATTAATAATGTACATGTAACTTAGGTAGTGTTAAATGAGTATTAATGCATTAGCTTAACACTGCGTGAAAATTGAATTAGCACTTGGTGAAACAAATAAATTATATTAATTCATTTGTGTGGTAACGTGAAGTGACCTTATGACATTAAAATATAATGTCACTTTACAATACTATATAAATGAGGGTTAATCCTTTGGAAAAATTATCTCACAAACAAATATCAAACAAGGTGACTTAGCTTGGTAGAAATTAGCAAGTTGGGTTTGAGGGTGAGAGGCAGTATAACGGGTGTTTTAATACAATAATTGAGGGGTTACTCTAGGAGTATTATTGGTGGAATTTACCAATATTACTAAGGTCTAGAGGTGGTTATACTTTAATTATTGTAGGTTCTGAATTGGTATTTATTCAAGACGGTTACGTTGTACTGGTACTAGTTTTATAGTGGACTCTAGTCAATTTGGCTAGTGGGCTTTAGTTCCTATTTGGAAGGTTTTACCCTGGGTTTGACCCTAAATATTGTCTCATCATATTGTTGCTTACATTTATTTAATTTTACGGTTTACTTGTCGATTGGTTGCTTCCGTTGCGCATGGGAGATTGACGCTAATTTCCCAACACCTCTCAAGTTAGAGCACTTAGTAAACTAATGTCCAACTTCCAATGTCGAAAGACTCCTTCAAGATCAGAGCTTTTGTAAATAGATATGCAATTTGTTTCTTACTTTGAACATGAGACATAGCTATATTGCTCTCAATCAAATGTTATCGGGTGAAATGACAATCTCTCTTAGTGTGCCTAGTACGTTCACGAAAGATAATGAATTACTTAAAATTAAAAATTTGTAAAATTAATCTCATATATA
>VHZZ01001434.1:73362-91441 GCA_009801015.1 Silene noctiflora | reverse complement strand
ACACAAATGGCATATAAAAGACATATTCTAGCACGAAATTCGTACAAAAGGCAGTTAAAGGGAGGCATAAATGTATATATAAATATGACTCATCAGTTTTTATCAAAAACCATTTTTCTATATTGGTCGCAATTTTTTCTTTTACATTGTGCACTCCTATTCGTAAATCTCTGGGTCCGCCACTTATCACGAGTCACGATACCGCATTGTCAATGACTTATGAAGAATTTAAAAGTTAACATAAACACAATTTAAGATTATATTTTACAGTAAGTCTCACTTATGACCGTCTTTTAAAAAAGACCTCTCACAATCCCTTCCCAACTTGCTATTGTTGGAGTAGGATGTTGCTCCAAATTTAATGTAGTAAACTTGTCCCACATTGATAGAATAGTTGGGGAGTTACTACTTTATATATTGGAGTGAGTTTATCTAGTGTTAACTAGATAATAGTGGAGAGACAGTCTCCCCACATGCGCCGCCGCCGCCCGTATGGCTCGGTTCATGACACGTGCGCGGTGTGGTGGGGCTATGTTTTTGCTCTGGGTCCAAACTATTTCCTTGAATTCTGGCTGTTAGAATTCTAGTTGTGGAACATTATTACACAATAATAATCATACTTATTTCTGATTTTATTGCGTTTGTCCATTAATCTTGAGATCTTTTGGCATCCAATGTGACTGTTGGAGCCTATCTTCATTCTATAAAAGCTTCCATTCTCCAACAGTTTTACACACACAAAATACAGAAACATCTTCTCTATAACTTGTACACTAAAAATTCTAAGAACAGTTGCCACTTCCGTCTTTGGTGTGCAACAATGTGCAGAAGGAGGCGTTAACCCCGAAATCGGTGACCACGGAACCCAAGGAACACATGTGTGGGGGTCTAACTGATTTAGAGTAGTGTTCTACACGGCGTCTCAATTAAGGTTATTGGTCAGATAAGTTCATATTTCCTACAATCTAAATCAGTTATAGAATTTTCTGATCTTTGTTATACATCTGTTTTTGTCTGCTTTTAACAATGTCAAACCCATCCGGAAATTCTAACGATTCCAATGTCAATCGAGAAATTATTACCACCACTCCTAATAACCATGTTAACCATTTCAATATGCAACACAAAATTGTTCCTGATCTTAGTAAGATGGAACTCTTAGATGGAAAAAATTATAGGAGATGGTCTGAAAAAATTGTTCTATTCCTCGCAATATGAGATTGATTATGTATTATTTCAAGAACCACAATCCACTGAAGAGTCTTCTCTGAAACTGTCAAACCCGATAACAAATCTGCAAAAGACAATAGAACTGTTAGAGGTGTCATGTTACACTATATGGTCGATAATATGTTTGACATCTATTACAAAACTAAGACCGCTAAAGGAATTTGGGATGCCTTAGAAAATAAATATGGGTCTGATGATTTTGGTACTAAGAAATATGTTGTAGCAAGATTGTTAAAATTTGAGATTACTGATGGTAAATCGATTATGGATCAAATACATGAGTGTGAAAATCTGGTTTCTGAAATTCTTGGTGAAGGGATGGTGTTGTGTGAGTATATGTAGGCTAATGCTCTTATTAAGAAGTTGTGTTCTCCAAGTTGGGATGAGTATAAGAAACATTTGAGGCATAAGAACAAGGATGTGAAATTGCAGGAACTAATTGGTCATATCAAAATTGAGGATACTACAAGGAGCCAGAATTGTGCCAAGACTAATGTTACTAACACTGTTAAAGCTAATGTTGTTGAATACAGGAATAGAGGTACAAACAAGAGGAGTTATGATCAATACAACAAGCCACAAAATTCTGATAAATCAAACAAGACAATGACAGAAAATTGTTGGTGGTGTGACAAGCGTGGCCGTCCTACTTTCAAGTGTAATGCAAAGAAAACATATGAGCAAAAACAACAAAGTCAAGGCAGTCGAAAATAATGCACCTGGTCGGAAATTCCAAAAGAAAGACAACAATCAAAGTGGTGGATACAAGAATTATGAATCTAAAAAGCCACAAACTAATGTTGTTGAGGGTTCAAGTGAAGGTGATGATATAATTGCTGCAATGGTGTCAGAAATAAATCTGGCTGGAAACTTGGTGGAATGGATTGTTGACACTGGAGCTACACACCATATATGCACCAACAAGGATCTTTACAAGGACCTCAAATATGTTGATGAAAAAGAGGTCGTGTTTGTTGGCAACTCCGGCAAGGTTTCAGTCCTCGGCATTGGCAAGGTGCACCTGAAACTCACTTATGGCAAAGTTTTAGCTCTTGACAATGTGCTCTATGTGCCTGACATGCGTAGAAATTTAATTTCTGGTGCTTTACTTAATAAGGCTAGTCTTAAACTTAATTTTGAGTCTGATAAGTTAGTCGTGTCTATGAATGGTCATTTTGTTGGCAAAGGTTTTTGTAATGGTGGTCTATTTGTTCTTGATGTTGAAATGAATGCATCTACCTCTTCTTCTTATATTGTTAAGTCCATTGATATTTGACATTCTAGACTTGGACATGTTAACACCAAATCCATTAAACGCATGAAAACAATGAACTTATTGCCTAATCTGATTTCTTATGACATGAATAAATGTCAAGTATGTGTGGAAGCAAAGCACTCTAAGAAACCTTGTAAGGAAGTGACCAAAAGGCAAACTGAATTGTTAGAATTTATTCATACCGACTTGGCTAATTATAAAAATTGTAAGAGTAAAGGAGGTAAACGATWTTATATAACCTTTGTGGATGATTGTTCGAGATATACTAAGGTTTATTTGTTAAGGATAAAGACGAAGCTAAGAATATGTTTATTATTTATAAGGCTAAGGTTGAAAACCAACTTGATAAGAAGATTAAGCGTGTAAGGTCTGATCATGGTGAAGAATATAAATCTGATTTCTTGGTGGAATAATGTCAGAAAAATGGTATTATACATGAGTTTCCATCCCCTTATACCCCCGAGCAAAATGGTGTAGCTGAAAGGAAAAATAGAACTTTAAAGAATATGATGAATGCCATGTTATTATCTTCTGGGTTATTGGATTTTATGTGGGGGAAGCTATTCTATCTGCTTGTTATGTTTCAAACCGTGTACCTCATAAGAAACTTGATGTGACTCCTTATGAGATTTGAAAGCAACCATTAGAACCTAGAAGGAGTAAGAGATCTAGAGTTGAGAAATTCTTTGGGCCTGACTTTTTTATGAAGGAGGATGGTAGATATCTAGATGATGCGTTGGTTGACATGTATATTGTGGAGGAGGATCCTAAGACTTATGATAAGGCTATGAGATCAGTTGATGCTTCTTTGTGGAAAGATGTCAATGATAGTGAGATTGATTCCATTATGTCTAATCATACTTGGAAGATTGTTGACTTACCTCGTGGTTGTAAGCCTATAGGGTGTAAATTGGTGTTTAGGAAGAAACTCAAAGCTGATGGAACTATTGATAAATTTAAGGCCTGGTTGGTAGCTAAGGGTTTCACCCAAAAGTCAGGTTTAGACTATTTTGACACCTATTCCCCGATCACTAAGATTGCCTCTATTAGAGTGATGTTTGATATTTCTTCCATGTATGACTTGCTTGTTCATCAAATGGATTTGAAAACTGCATTTTTAAATGGTGATCTCGATGAAGAGATTTATATGGATCAACCTGGTGGTTTTTAAAGTGCTTGGTCAAGAACATAAAGTTTGTAAACTTGTTAAATCTGTGTATGGACTTAAGTAGGCGCCGAAACAATGGTATGAAAARTTTCATAGTGTGATTGTTTCTCTTGGTTTTAAAGCTAGTGATGTTGATTCATGTATCTATATGAAATCAAATGCTAGTGGTAGTGTTCTTATAACACTTTATGTTGATGATTTACTTATGTTTGGCACTTCATTAGATGTTATTGATTTTACTAAAAGCATGCTTAAAACTTCTTTTGAAATGAAAGATATGGATGAGGTTGATGTCATTCTTGGTTTAAAAGTTCTAAAGGCTAGTAAAGGTTATTGTCTTAGTTAAGCTCACTATGTTGAGAAAATTTTAAAGAAGTTTGGTTATTTTGATGTTAAGCCTACTAGAACACTTTTTGATGCTAGTGTACCCTTAAAAAAAGAATTTGTCTGAAAGTATGGATCAAGATGGTTATGCTAAGATTATTGGTAGTGTTATGTATCTTATGTGTTCATCTCGTCCTGATATTGCATATCCAACAGTTTTACACACACAAAATACAGAAACATCTTCTCTATAACTTCTACTCTAAAAATTCTGAGAACAGTTGCCACTTCCGTCTTTGGTGTGCAACAATGTGTGGAAGGAGGCGTTAACCTTAGAATCGGTGACCATGGAACCCTGTGAGCACTTGTGTGGGGGTCTAACTGATTTAGGGCAGTGTTTTACATGGCGTCTCAATTAAGGTTATTGTTCAGATAAGTTCATATTTTCTACAGCTCTTTCACTTACAGCTTGTGAAAGGTTTTTTCAAAGTGACGAAAAATGTCATCTTTAATGAGAATTTGGGTATATTTTATGCATTACTTCGTACAAAGGAGTAACTGTACTAGTGTAAGACAGTGACACGAATTGCTTCAGAAACATCGGTTCAAACTTGAAACCAAGATTTATCACAATAAACTTGTGAAATCTTTTGAAATCTTGGAGCAGTGTTAAACCCATACTGTGTCCATAAATACATGTCAAAGTGCCATTTGCCAATATGGCAATATGCAATGGAAAACGACCAACGGACCAAATAGATTACCTCTTTGTAAAGAGAGAATCGGACCCCTATTTAGTAACTTGGCAAAGATTACGGTCTCTACTCATCTTATTTGTTTATTTTTTATTTTGACACAAAAACCAATAAAAGAAGAAGGGGTCAATTAGTAGATGATAATTGAATTATATTGAGTGTCGAAGATTTAATTGTCCATCAAAGACAGCCCTATAATAGAAAGGCAAATAATTGATTGAGAAACCCAAAAATGAAATGGGCAAACAAATAATCAGGACGAAGGGAGTACTTTCTACTCCCTCCATTCAACTCCACTAGGCCCATTTGCTTTTTGCACACTATTCACAAGCGTGTGTTCAACTTCAATTTTCTCTCAATACGTAAATGACATTATATTCATGTGAGATCTTGTTTGATTCGTTTTTACGAGTATATTATAAATATCTAACTTTTATATTTTTTGCTAATACGTAGCTAACGATATTTACCGCGTAAAACACGTCTTGACAAACGTGTAAAAAGCAAATGGGCCTAGTGGAGTTGAATGGAGGGAGTACTTTGTATATGTCATGGTGAAACGGTTTAAAATTGGGTGTATTTGGGATATTGCCATATTGATCCCGACTCTCAATTCTTTCCATTTCTTTTTGTTCATTTCCTCTCGTTTGCCGCGGATAAGAATTTAGATCTAAGGTAACTTCCTTCTATTAGAGCAAGAACAAATACTACTCTCCTATTAAGCGATATATCGAGAGTAAGAATCGAAATCCTAACCTCACGTTTAAAGTAAGAGAACTCTTACCACCTGAACTAACTATAATAATACTCAATAAAATAGACATGAAAAAACAGATCTATATTATTTTGTATAGAGCATTCGTTTTTAAAACGTCACATGTTTTGGAATGTTGAAAAGTGAACTATAATAGTTATTTTGTTTTAAAGTTGGACAAAATATATATAAAAAATAAATGGAAACAAAAATTGCTCAATACAAAAATTGAAATCGAACTTTTAACTACAAAATAACGTTGGAGTTCAAATGTCATTGTATTGGGTTATCTTTAGATTGAAAAAAATCGGAACAGATCAGGTGGGATCGTATCATTTCGGTGCGAATCATTCTCGTCTGTTGTTAAACATAATATTACTTATTTGGGATGTTCGGCAGTGACCAACAATAAGCATTTAGGTTGGGCATATTGGTCATTTGGATTACAGGTCAAACTCGGGTCCTCAATTTGAATGTCGAGTCGAGTATACTGAGTTAGTTGGATTATTCATGTCGGGTTAGTTTTTTGTGAAGTAAAGATCAAAGTAGCCATTAAACTTTTACATGGGTACGCTAATTTCGATTGTAATTTCAAAAGATTTAATAGAGTTACGTAATTTAATTAGATAGATAGATAGATATACACTGTCAAACTTTATATACACTCAATACATTGGATATTTTATAATTGTGTAATCTTATTTTCAATATTTCTGCATTTAGTCAAATTTTTGAATATTTAATCCCCTGCAAATTTTGCACGGGATTAAAACTAATTGTTCTTTTAGATACGCATCTTACTCAATCATATATTGTACATCATTTCCAATCTTGGCTACTCCTTTCATTTACATTTCACTCTCTTTTTCCTCTTTCAATCAATACTAAAATGTAAACAACCCCTCTTTTTCCTCTTGCTCGCTACATGTTTGACCACCTTTTCGATTGACCTCCTCCTGGACCACCTCTGTCTACCGACCACAACAAGCTTTTTAGGGACTAAGGGTATGTGTCGGTAATCCTAATTACGATCGTCAACAGCCGACATACACATGAAAGCAATAAAAGTATGTAATACGATTATTGAAAGTAAGCGACAAGTAACATCAAGTTTAAAGGTGAGATGCACTTTTCATTTATTAACACTCCCTAGTGTTGGGTGAAACATCAACACAAGGTATTAAGTTTGTAAGTGTTACATGTACAATTATTGATTATGTACATGTAACATTTGGTGTGATTAAATGAGTGAATTCATTTGTTTTTACATTACGTACAAAAACATATGAATTTTTTTAATTCATTGGTGAGTAACGTGAAATGATTTTATTATTGTAAAATATAACGTCATTTCACGTAGCTATATAAAGGATGCAATTCCTTTGGAAAATGTATCTCACAACATATCAAACAAGGTGACTTAGCTTGGTAGAAAAAATAGCTAGTCGGGGTTTGAGGGTGAGAGGCAGTATAACGGTGTTATATACAATAATTTAGGAGGTTACTCTAGGAGTGATATTAGTGTCATTTGCTAATATTACTGGAGGTCTAGAGGTTGTTATCTTATATTATTGTGGGTTCCGAATTAATATTTAATTCGTGACGGCTACATTGTACTGGTACTATTTTTTATAGTGGATTCTAGTCGATTTGGCTAGTGGGTTTTACTTCCGGTTTGGAAGGTTTTGCCCTGGGTTTGACTCTAAATATTGTCTCATCTTGTTATTGCTTACATTTCGTTACTTTTACGGTTTACTTGTCAATTGGTTGCCCGTTGCGCTGTGGGAGATTGACGCTAATTTCCCAACACCTAGAAGGACTTATTTAATACTACAACTCTTGTAGCAGGAAACATTAAGCATGCATAATATCGATATGTTTTCTAAATGCAAAATAAACTAAACTAAATTAAAAATCATAACCGAATATCCGACATATGCGGAGTAGGAACTAATCTTGAAGTACGACCTTCACAAATCTTAAGAACTAAAAAATAAAGTGTAGAAATATTAGTCCAGTCCGATGGCTCGCAAATAGGTCAACCTGGTCGGGTTAAAGTCCGGTTAATTTGGGGTTTTCAAAAATTCGGGTCATTTTCTGGTCAACTTTATGGATAATAATCAGTGTGAGACAATGAACATTCGAGTCGTGTTATATTGTGTTGGATCAATTCGGATTCTGAGGTCTGGAGTTTGAGTGTTGAGTCAAGTACGAGTCGGGTCATTTGGATGGTCAATTTTATCAGGTCTCGGGCAACCTCCTCATGTCAGCCTGGCCCGGCCATCTCTCCTAACCAGCAAGTTCTTGCCCTCTACTGTCAGGTCGGCCAGCCATGTGGTCACGTCTACTAATGAGTAAAGAAGTACTCTAAAAGAGAATTGAATGGGTGATGCACAAAAACATTAAATTTGCACCAATACATGGTAGCGGGAAGTTGGAAAACAGAGATGCTTATTTATTTTTAGTAATAAAAGCTGCAGTAGTCCGTACTACATAGAACCCTACTATTTTGCAACAGCCTCTAAATAGAAACTGTTGGCGTGAATGGTGTCTATCCAAAAAACTATATTTTCCAATTGAAATTTTGGCATCAAATGTTGGAGTTTCAAATTATATGTGCACCAGACATACACGCTAAGTAAAATGGAAAGTTAGAATCCTCTTCCTTTCTCCCAAGATCGTCAAATGAATTTGAGAGGTTCGATTCTAAAAGACAATTTAAAACCCCTAAAATAGGAAAACTTGAGACTCAGCTATCAAACAAAAACAAATGACTTAGAGCTTGGGTCGACAGCCTCACATCCCTGCTTTTTCCTTTTCATTTTTGTATCAACGGCCCGATTTTATTCTTAAGGTATGAAACCTCGATTTTCCTTGAAAGAAATAGAGAGGATCATAATTCAAGTTTTGGTATATAATATGCATCGTTCGATTTGTTGTTGATTTGAATCGGGTCCTAGTATTAATCAATATACAGTATTAGAGGGGTGCATTAACCAATTTTCCCATCTCTATACACGCATAACATATTAACATGTCCTGGGACACTGAAGTTGACAATTGTAGCCCTGAATGCTCATCTACCTTAACCGCGTGTATTTATTGGAACCCTTGTTTTATCACGGTAGGACTCGTAGGATCAAAGAATGTTGGTTGAGAATTGAGATGACATATAAGTTGAACGTTAACCTTATTATTATTATTATTATTATTATCATCGAAGGGGAAGCAAGAGCCATAAGTTTGATGTTTGACTCCTCATTCCAATAATTTATGATGCTATTATGCAGAGCTGCTATACGGAGTAGTGTAGTTATTATTGGATTGCAATCTTGAATAGTTGAAATGTTGAATGCATGAAATCAAACTGTGAAAGCCCTACTGTTAGACCATGTGTCCATATTCATTCTACATTTTGCAAATAATTTGTTAGGTAATACTTCATTCCCTAATAATCTCCTTGATTGTAGGTTTCGGATAAGGCTAATGAACAACCTAATTTAAGCATTAAAGGTCGTGGTGGAGCGACAGGGACGCTAACAGGAGTGTTGGCCCGCTGACTAACTTGACGAATGAAAATTTTGGTTCTACTTCAAATCGTGACTGTCATTGATTAGAAATGTATATCTGTACCGTGTTTATGATGTGAATACTCAAAAGAATTAAACTCTTTTAAAAAAAAAACACCAACTGATTATGGACATATTCATCTTAAATTTGAAATTAATCTCAATCTTATTTAAAATGGTACAATCAAGTCAAATTTAACTGCACAGTAGAGCCATATCGTGCACGTAAGAGTAACGTTCAAAGTTACCAAGTACATTAAAAGTAGTTGGCAGGTTACTATATTAATTGATTCAAGTTGTACATGATATGATACGACCAGCCTACCAGGGTAAAAGGATCAGAAGAATTCTAAATTCACAGTCCCTACTCTCTCCTGACATTAACCTATCTCATTAGTCACAAGTCATAACATATTAATGGACACTGAAATCTCTGTATATGAGTATCGAGTCTATAATATAAGATTCTCCAAGGACAAGCCTAAAACAGCCTTGCACAAATATGGAGTATTAATAAATATTGATGCAGAACCAGTCGTTCCTCTGGTATTGTAACTTCCAAACTTGGAAACCAGCTGCTTTTGAGTAACAAGTTTTACTGTTAGTATAGTGTAATTCAGTTTCACACAAAAATACTGTAAAACATAACCATATTACAGATTAGTTGTTAATACAAGTAAATAAAAGAACTTGTTTAATAATCAACATGTGTAAGCCCGTCTTACACAGAGTACTTGTTTAAATTATAACGGTGTCTTGTTTAAATTATAACGGTCTTACACTTATCATATGTAGGTCGGTAAAAAATTATAAGATACAATGTCAAGCTCATATACTATATACCTACTGCGTCGAGAAGTTGAGAGTGTTGAGAGACGGAAACAAGAGAGTTGGCCACAATGGCACCACTGGCAGCAACAGCAGGAACTCCAATGCCTGGAAATGTAGAATCACCACAGCAATACAATTGCGGTATTGGAGTTGAGTGTCCCGGAAATGTGCCTTTTCCAGCTTCAATGGCAGGTCCATATGTTCCTCTATTTCTTCTTAAAAACCTTTGATGGGTTAGAGGTGTACCTACCATTTTCACCTCACATTTTTCCCTGCTGAAGCCTCGACCTACGGCTCGTTCTACTGCTTTCCACATTACCTGTTTTTTTGGGTCTGTTTCGTTAACTATTTTCTTGATAAAGTTCTAGCGAAATTTCACTTTCTTCCCTTGATGTTTGGGCTTATTATACTTTGTTGTTCTAAGGTTTTACTAAATCTATTTTAGCTGACATGATATTTGAGCTAATTTCATTTTTATGACCTCAAGTGCAACATCACTGTGAAATTGGCCTTCATATTTATGATGTTTTCTTCGCACTTCATCACGCTAAACAGTTTACTATTATAAATGAACTAACTTATACCAAGTCCATCATAGTGAGCAAATTTTCAAACCCCAGGTCGTCAAAGTTATAACTAACTCCACCCTTAGGTAACCAAAATGAAAAATAACTCCACCCTGGGTTCACCAGAAATGAATTAGCGGCAAAGGATGGAGTGAAATACCTCAGCTCTTTCTGCCTTGAGTTTTTTGTATTCATCGCTTCTGCGATCAAGCCCTTCCCACAGTTGAAATGGTTCGGTTCCTGGTGTATAAGCATGCAATATATGTTTACCCGGAGGTGCTAACTCTGAGCTGACTGCACTGGGAATAGATATCAGAACTACATTCTGGTCTGCATCAACTCCTCTTTTCCAATCGTTCACAACTATATGGTGTATATCAAGGTCTTCACGCACTCCCTGAAAATTAACACATAAATGACACGACTAATGATATAGGTTGCTCAGACTTTCCATATCACCATGTGTATTTGTGTCCAACGCCCAACATTCAGACATAGATATAACACTTTGATACTCATGTACACCAAAAAAAGGAGGATTTTGATTGAGGTGACAAAGAAATGCATCAGCAGCATAACTGCCGTGCCTCTACGGCGCTCCCATTTATGATGGAGAAAGGAGTTTGGGTTTACGTTGCCTCGCCCATGTATTGGAACACAAAGAGGCAATTTTTGATCAACCATAAAGAAAAAAGCGCCAAAAATATATAAATCAAATACTCGTACTACTTTACAACACAAGAGCCGCAGAGAATTTGGTGAGTCATTCTGTTTTACTTGACCCTATTCCAACAACAACAACAACATTACCCCAGTGCCTCAATGGCTCCCGCAAATTGCGGGGTAAGGGGGGTCGGATGTACGCAGCCTTACCCTTGTGTTAGCAACACAAAAAGGCTGTTTCCGAATCACCCAAGATAAAAATTGCGTCGAGAACTGCATCGAAGGACTACTACTTCACAAAAGAAAGAAGCGCAGCCACTTTAGTGAGCCATTTTGATTTATTCCATTATAATCCATAACCAAAGAGTAATGAGCCATTTTGATTTATTCCATTATAATCCATAACCAAAGAGTAATGAGTCTTTGGCTCCATTGGAAATACTTGACCCTATTCCATAGTCAAAAAAATAATTTATCTTCAGCTCTACTAGAAAAGGAAGATTACACAATGAAATTCATCAACTTAGTCAAAGGGTCCAAAGAGAGCAATCTAACTGAAGAGTTTAAGCAAGACCTCTCGGGTGTATAGGAAGCATTAGATCGTAGATAAATGAATCTAACCAATATACACCGGGTTGTGGCTTACCTCTGCATCAAAACCCAGATGAAGATGCATGAAAGAATCACACTGTGGAGTTGATTTAACCCTGTCTTGGAAAGATTTGGGTAAAGCTTCATTAGGCACCAAATTCAAGGTGTCCCACATGGAAGCATTGCTCACAACTGCCTTCTTTGCTCGGACAAACTGTGGCATAGCTGAACAAACATCAGTTTCTGCAGCAATAGAGTCTCAACCCGAAATCGGTTGGGGTCAGCTAACAATGAATTATCATAGGCCGTCAAAAAGATCAGTTTCTAATCTGTAAACATTGCGTGTGCCTTCCAATCGTGCTAGTATGTTGAACTTACTTGACCACTTCTCAGTCTAACACCAACTGCTCGACCATTTTCGACGACAACTTTATCAACGTGAGATCGAAGGGAGATCCTTCCCCCAAATTTCTGAATCCCCCGAACTAATGCCTCAACAACTGCTCCGCTTCCTTGTAAAGGATACTCAAGAACACATCCTGGCTTGTACCACTCAGCAAACATGTAAATCTACAAAATTGAGACAATCTCTTTTGAATCAAAAAGTGCAACCGTGCAAGTCACAATTGTGACAATGTAGAAACATAAACACAATATCTCCTTGATGGATTTTGTACAATCTTGCATTTTGATGGATTTTTTTCACTGGGTGCTTGAAGATTGTGAAAGATTATGAAATGGTCATGTTTTGTTAATTTACATTGATTATTGATAGAATATGAAATGCAATAAGATAACTCCTAGTCTCACAATAATTTGAGAATAAGCCAGACTGATACTAAGACAATATTGACCTAGTTTCTCAAGGGTTCCCGTAAACGACGAGGTGAAAGGAATCTACCGAAGTTATCTCTTTGGTGAACACCGAAAGGTTGTTTATAAATAAATCAATAATGAAAATTGTTTTGATAATTGCTTCCGTCAAAATTTAGGACAAGAAATGATACTGTCATGGGAAAATATGGGGAACTTATCAGATAATAGTTACCATCTCTGCTGATAGTATACCATTAGATTTGACACCTGCTAGAAGAAAGGCAAGAAGATCCACCCAGTTCCGAACAAAAGGGTCTTTGAGTTCCAGAGAATCAAGTATCTCAGAAAAAGGTCTGAGAAGCTTCGTAGCACCCAAAGCTCCTTGTGGGCCCATCTGGACGAAAGATTTCAATAAAGAGGGTGCATACCTAGCTGCAGCAGTTGAAATAACACCCAAATCTCCTCTAATAGATAAAGGAGGAAGAGCCATAGCTGCTGCAGACAAGGGTAGTATGGCATCCTGCAAGTATAGCGGTCTAAGTTCTTAATATAGTGACAGAAGAGTAAAAATTACCAAGTATTGAGCTACACAATAAAACAAAAACAACGATACCTTTAGAACAGTAATAGAAACTTATGCAAGGCAGTTTAATATAAGCATTGTTGTGAAATCGCTTATTATTTACACAATCACCATATAAAAGGTACGGATTGGTTACTAAAAAGTTCTTGTATAGAGTACTTGGGTAAAGAAACATGTGATTTGACAGTATGGTATTGTAAAATCCCTAAACATAGAACATATAGCAAAACTATTAACACAGTCGAAGACACTAACAAAAACCTTCCAATCCTGATCCATCCCTATTCCCTAGATAATGAAAACCTCAGATAAAAAGAGAAGACCCGCAAAACTCACCAGAAGTTTTCTCCACTCTTGGACAGCCTGAGGACCTGCATACTTTTCAAGATCCTGATAACATACAGTGAGTCACCAAACGAGTAAATTCTTGCAATTACTTTAGGCAAACATTTTACTCCGTATATGATAAGCACTGAACAATACTTTGCCTACAATGAAAGAAAGACTTTTTTTTTATCTTGAGATGCTATAAAATGATTGCCTACTTATGTAACAAATGAGAATCACCTGTTCGTCACACAACACCCCGTATATATCTTCTACTATTTCAAATAATGTTTTACCTACTTTTGAACTCATTTACTAGCCAGTCTGTCCTACCTTTCTCCATTCTACCTCTTTATCAAGCTCATTCCTCATCTTTGGAGGGTAAAGTTTTAGTTTCAAAATATTTGTACCTCCGAGGAAAAGTCAAGGAAACTGATCTTCCGATGAAATTGCTGAATTTCTTGAAAAGCTAGCATTTCTCTTATACGGTAAATGGTATTTGGTAATTAGCAGTTTACATTTAACAAATCGTGTAACATGACAAATATACGTAAACTGGCATGAAAGCGTGGGTAAAGGAGTTGTCTTTGGGCATAATGTGTTATATACTCTTCAGTCTTAACAGGTAAGTCCTCGAATAAAATTATGAGGATTGGAGTATTGACTATCGGACATGTCCAAATGTTCAGTCTTCGAACATAGGTTCTATTCTCAGTGAATGGATATTTTGGGGATTAGCCTGCCTTAGAAATGACAAGCTAGTATAATCGAAGTTCCAAAGAACATGAATAACCGAGACAAAATTTGGAATCACCTTTAAAAATCCCGTGGGTCCAATTTGAGACAAGAATTCCCCCTCGGGTATGTAAACCATCCATGAATCATACTTGGCACAAGGAATGGTTTCGCCAAGGGCATCCAACACCTGAAAGAAGAAACTATATATTGTTCAATGACGATATAGAAAACCAGATAAGAATTCAAGTTATCGTTTCCATAATAATGCGTGCACAACCATTTCTCAGATTACGAGTATGATTTATTGGATTGTTATAAGGGAATTACCTGTGCAAGTGGATTAGCTTGGGGACCTCTTGATTGAAAACCAGAAAATAGAGAAGGTCCAGAATCAAATTTGTAGCCTTTGATGTCGAAAGAATGAGCTGCACCACCAGGTTGGTCATGGCTCTCCAACACAAGAACATCTTGCTCATATCTTGCAAGAAGTCCGGCACAACAAAGTCCTCCAATGCCACTCCCAATCACTATCACATCTGCTTCTGATTTGCCTGCATCACGTGTCCACTAGTTTAACTATAAAGTGTACAACAAGAAGAATAACAACAACAACATCACCCCATTGCCTAAATGGCTCCCACAAATTCCGAGGTAAACGGGGTAAGATGTATGCAGCCTTGCCCCTGTTTAGCAGCCAAGTAATAAATGTTTAACAAGAATCATAACATTTCCTTGTTCTAACTGTTAATTGATTAACTTTGATGAAGTTACTCCGTATATCCTTAGTCACTGAAGTGTGAATTCCACATACCTCAGGTCATCAAGGCGGAAGTCATTCAAACCTCTATTGCTTCGTTATAGACCCTCAAACACAGCATGATAGACTGATAGTAGTTCATTAAAGAGCAGAAAATGAAGCACTCCCACAAAACAATTGAAGGAGTGTTCAAAAGCCTACAACAATCATATCCAACAATTGAAGGATCCGGATCAAACGAAGGAGAAAGAGTCCACAACACAAGTCCAAGAGGATTCCCTTGCCTTATATAATGGAATTCTCTTCTCTAATTCTCCAACATGTGTAACTCATATGGGCCGGAGCTTTTATTCTCAACAGAAACACAAGGCGTCAAAAAGATTCAACTCAACCCAAAATGGGGTTAAATAGAGTATAATTTCTTGTGTAGGACGGTCTGACACAAGTAATTTGTAAAACGGGTTTACTCAATAACTAACTTTTAACATTAATGGGTCATGATGATGTTGGTATAAAGCGGACTTACATTAGAATAACTGAAAGCAAAGCAACGAACCTGAAATGGAAGAGGGTAGACCGTTGGTGGGGGAAGGCTCCTGACCGTTGGAATTGCGCGCCAAAAAGGAAGGTGCATTACTATTTAAAAAATTAAAGTTGGATTTAATAACGGAATTAAGAGGGAAAGATCTAATGGTGGAAGCTGGAAGGTGGGCCCACTTTAGAGGGCTTGCAGTTGCCATTTGTTTCTTTTTATTTTAATAAATTTTAAATGGAAATAAAACTGTAGACTAAAATAATTTGCAGAGTAGAAGTGCAAAAGAAGAAAGAGCAGAGAGATGAGGGAGGTATGGATGAAGCCCATAGTTGGTGGGGCCCTACTATTTTTTTAGCCCTTTGATTTTCCTCGTTTATAAATTGACACGTAACCTATTTCAGCTACGTTAACTTAGCCACTTGGGCTTTTGTTACAGCAATTTGGATGGGATAGCTAATCTCGCAAAATCAACCGATTCAATTGCCCCAATCTGAAACGGTTACTTTGAGATTCAAAAATAGAACACCAAAATGTGATCTAAAATTCGAATTGATCTGACTCGGCTTAAAAATGACCCGAACTTTCTTAACTTGTAACTAGACCTGACAAACAGATGAAGCTAAGTTTCATTCCCCTATACTCTCAAAAACAATGACTGAAAATGTTTATTATTAAGTTGTTCAGTTGGATTATTGATTCAACCCAAATATTGTATGACTGTGAACTCCCGCGATAAATGATAACGATAAACGAGTATAAAGCAGCGGAAAAATACGAGTTTTTGAAAACTTTTTAGTTTAAAGCACGCGGGTTCACTAAAGAACAACAGACAAATCCAAAATGAAAGTAATTCAAAGCTTTACAAACCACAAGTTTAAAAGTTGAGGGGAAAAGATATCCCACGAATAACAAGTTCAAAAGCGAGTGAGTCTAAGCTACGAATAAGGTAAGCATCTAAGATGTCGATGCCCGCTAGCTCATACGAGTCTCAACCCCATGAAACACCAACTTGTACTTGTCATTCATTAAAAATGAACGTCACAGTCAGTGGGGAGTAACTCAAGGTTCTCCCAGCCATATTACATCAAAATAAACATAAATAAGAACATAATTAAACTACGGCATATAGATAACGAAAGATGATTAACTTGAATGAATTGCAAGGACATAAATGAATCATACATATTAGTATAACAAAGGAAGGCAAGGATAAATAAACAATCGAACACGACTTAGTAACCACAAGCACTTATTCACATGACAATGACATATGCAAGTATCCGAATCAATGCAAGACCTTTACTACTCTTAAACTCATTTCCTCCCGGTAGGACGATGATAATATAATACGGTCCTAGTCTAAACCTGACCAGACTCTCGGGATGAACGTTTCCCGATTCGACATGCGATAAACGTTTCGAATCCGACTCGATCGACAGAACGGAAGTCGAGTACCCTGAATTCGGCAGAACGGCACGAAAGAGGCGAAAATATAATGGGATAACCGAATCTCGGCATAACGGCACGAGAAAGGCGTAAACAAGTCAAGCAAGCAAGAATAGCATAATACTTGAAAGTCAAGCAAGTAACCAATTAACATAAGCAATTCATACTTGAAATGAGATAAATATCGATCATGACATTTAATGACTCGAAAGTGAAGTAATTCACGTCATTTTATACATTTGAAACATAAATAAATAATTCATAACTTAATTACAGGTTACTTGAATATAATATGAACAAGCGATAACAAATGAGTTACGTAATACAAAACACGAGGCAAAACGTAAACAAATCGAACCCGAGTCGAAACTAAACATAACTCAAGTCACAAAGAAGGGCCAAGACCATACTGGTGGGACAACCATGGTCCCAGCCGGTACGGGTGGAGAAGGGAAGAGGGCTGGCTGAAACAGGGATGTCCCGGTGGGAGCTTGGCCATACCGACCGGTACGGGAGGGCTATGCCGGTGGGGGATCTCATGGGTACCGGTGGACGGTGGGATGGCAACAAGGGGGAGTTGAGGTGCGTCCTGGATTCGATCCCGGCCTGGGAGGAGGGTGGTGCTGGCGGGATGACGGGGCACAACGAGGGGGGATGTGCGACATGAACAAGGGACGAGTTTGGGATGGTTCCCCTTTGAGTCGGGATTCGTTCCAAACTCGTTTCACCCATTTCAAACACATGTGAGTCGGTTTTAAATATATTTTCCTCATACAACTTAATTATAATATTATCATCATATTTCCATCTAATTAAATTATAAACATGTAATTAACAAGAATATCATATATTTGAGACGGAATTCGTTCTAACCAATTATGATCCATCAAAGGTCACTCATATCTGTAATACCCTCATAGCCCAAGGCACCTTATCAAGGACTACTTCAAGATATGGAAGTGCTACCATCTCGGTTTGTAACACCCCCATCTACCAAGGAGCCTTAACAAGGCCTTCCTCAACAGATAAAGGCATTACCATCTCGGTTTCCCGATGCAAAGTAATAATCAAACGTCGATACAAGAACATTAAATGTAATTACAAGCTTTTACAAGTTATAAACAACAGAAGAAAGTACAACTCATACTAT
>VHZZ01001434.1:20284-44732 GCA_009801015.1 Silene noctiflora | reverse complement strand
GCTGGGATAGCTGCCCCCAGTAGAGACCAAAATACTTCAACCATAGGTATGATTGGCTCAAGCTATATGACATTAAGGAACAATTAGTAAGTCTCGCATAAAACAGTCTCACATGTAAAACACTAAAACCACTCAATACTTGTGCATTCCTCGTTTCAATTACATGGTTGATTGATTTATCACACATGAGAGTAATTCCTACTCCATATAAACTTCTATGCAACAAATAAACAATCCAGGATGTCAGTTTTTCAAGGGTGGTCTTCGCTACTAACGAAAACAAAACCTATAAACCTATTAGTATTTAGTACTTGTCGCCCTTGTGAGACCCAATATAAAATAATAATAATAATAATAATAATAATACAAAGAACATGCTGATACCAATTTTTTTTACAAAAATACAATTAAATCATGCAGCACTGTCTATAAAGCACCATTTTCCCACAATCCAAATAGCACAAATATACATATGATCAAGAATGAAGAATGGGATGCACGTAACACTGCAAAAATACCGCATACCAGTTAATTTGGTTTCTTAATACTGGATCAATGGATCAATTTTGTTCCAACAAAATTATGGAAGAGATGTTAGCCTACAGTAGATAAACACTACCTACTGCAATCCAAATATCACGACAAACATCAATTTTGCTTCAACAAAATTTCTAGTTCCCAAACACAACAATAAAATATTGAACCCCAGAACTCTAATTCCTTGGTCATTTTCTAGTTCCTACGCACAACGTTAAAATATTGAAGCCCAGAACTCTAATTCCTTGGTTATTTTCTAGTATCTGCCATGTACAATTCCAGGCTATCATAGCCTGATAGCTAGCGAGGATCAAAGCACATCCCAACGTCATCCCTAACCCTCCCCGATTTTGAGGAAAAACACCACGCTCTAGTCAACCACCCCTCCCTATCCCTCCCCTTTCTACTTACTTTTGTATCTAAGTATCTAACCAGTGATTTAGCGAGTCATATTGCTCCACTCCACCATATTCCAATTCCCATCCCAAACTGAAAGAATAGTGTCTTTGGGTTCATATAAAAATGAAAATACTACGAGTAGAAAAAAGCTTTATCGTAACTCTTTTACACCCTCCTTGAACTCAATTCTTTCTTGAAATTTTATGGATTCACTAGACGTCTAGACCACAAGCTAACAACTAGACGCATACACCACGCTTTCGCAATGCCAGAATATTCTACTACATTAGCACTTAGAGAGTTAGAGGGGTGGAATAACCAACTCTAGGGATATTTAGCAATTATAGCTATATTTCAATCTAAAAGAGACGCGGGTCCACGACTACTACAGAATGAATTATACATCCAAACCAGCAGCTCAACATCTAAGGTTCAGAGTAGTTCAGACCATAGTGCCTAAAGACAGGACTCAAACCCTAATCACTTTACCAGCTAAGCGGACTCGCAATAATCTAGAAGGCAAGTAAATCAACAAAATCCCAACGGTTTCATCTAAATGACGGTCCTTTACATAAAGGATTCAATTCAACAGCTTTTGTTCCACATACAAATATGAAAATAATCGTTCAATTACATTAAAACACCCCAATAAAATTCACATCAACAGAAATAACATAGGAAGTAAATAAATAAGTGGGTAAATTATAAATGATAATTATGGTTTTTGGAGGTGGTCATCATTAAAGAGTAGTAAAAGAAAAAGGGAGTTACCTGAGGAGAAGGTGGAAGAGTTTATTGAGGAGGGGGTAAAAATCATAAGTTAGGAAAGAAAGAGGAGAGTTGAACCCAAAAATAGACTACTTTTTTATTCTGCAGTCAAAGCCCAAGAGTGGCGTCACCAAGTTCACTCTATTGAATTTTGATTCGTAAAAAAGAGTTGATAGGAATTTATGCAATTTAGAAATGCTTCAATTATATTAAAGGTAAGGAATTTTAGCTATGCTTGCCATTTCAAATACTTGAATTTGAAACAACTCAAAAAAAAATTTCTTAACTCTCTTCACTCGCTTCTTCTGTATGATAATCTAAACAAACTAGCTTTCCAAAATATTATGTCGACTTAAATGCCATCTAATCCTACCATTAAGCCTTTCCCTCCAAAATTTGGATCAATATCCAAAGAATGAATCATCCTACACTCTCAGAATGAAGTATTACAACAAATAGAAGCCGAAAAATAAGAAAAAGGAGGAACGAAAAAGAGAGAAAAT
The DNA here is from genome assembly GCA_009801015.1 of Silene noctiflora. Lineage (NCBI taxonomy): Eukaryota > Viridiplantae > Streptophyta > Magnoliopsida > Caryophyllales > Caryophyllaceae > Silene > Silene noctiflora. The sequence continues at coordinate 42,525 of VHZZ01001434.1, read as the reverse complement.
GTCAAGGAGTGATGTTGAAAGAAGAGGGGATGGATCAAATCCCCAATCATCCCTGCATTCAGAGAATAACTCGCAAAACAATACTTATGCCTTTCGTTTCTTGTTAGACTTTATTGTTGAGGAAGTTACTTTTATTNAAAAAAAAAAAAAAAAAAAAAAAAAAAAAAAAAAAAAAAAGCTAGGAGGCACAAAATAAATAGCCACAAAATTTCATTACCAGTTTCTACAATTACAGGAGGCACAAAATCTTGTACTCCGCACTAAGTTTCTGAAACATGCCTCTAGGCACAAAAGATGTCACTCCTACAAACTTCGTGCGCAATAAATGATTTACCTAGGACGCAACAGCCTTCATAAACCGACATTAAACGAGGCAGTATTATCTATGTGTGTATCTTCCTGATATGACTCAGTTAGGATTTTCTCTTCTTGTTAGATTTGCTGCCTCGATCATCCTTGTTTCGTTTCTTCTCACTCTTACTACTTCCAGCCTTGCTCGGGGTCGCATGCTTGCTTTTACTTGATTTCACACTGATTAAGCCGCTTGAGGATATCTTCCCTTCACCATTCTGAAGAGCTGTTTCAAGATCTCCCCCAATAGAATACTCTTCAATCAACATGGGGTCCAATAATTCCTCTGCCTTGGCTTTCATATCATCCTGTGAAAACAAGCAAAGTCTCAGTGCCTCGGTAAATAAGACTATAAGAGTAGTTATGTGAAAAATACCAAGTTGTTCCAAACTACCTTCACTTGCTTTGCAGCATTGTCCAAATCTTCATCCAAGGTTATTTTGTGAGGTCTCAACTCAAACTGCATATAAAGGACATGGAAATAATTAGTATTATTACTCCATCAAATATCCACGCTCAAGAACTCACAAGAATGTCATACATGTGACGTCAATCCACCAACCCAATAATTAAATTAGGAATAAAAGTGAGACCATTCATTACATTCAAGACTCACTCAAACTTACAATTGAGTAACTTGTAGCAAGTACTTAGCTTGGCCCATGTATTTATTCTCCGATAAACAATGATAACACAGACGGGCACGCTTTGAAGATTTGGTTTTAGTGTTCAAAACAGTAATGTCACTATATAACATTCGAAAATATTCTGCATTTTCTATTAAGTCTTGCACTTACCTTTTTTTTAGGAGGTAGGGTTGATTCAATCTCCTTCGAAGCAATCTCATATACGTAATTGTAGAATTTCTTCATAGATTTTATGAAAAATGACAAGATCTGAGTTCTTTCTAGCTTCATTTGCCCCTGAAATGACGATCAGAACAAAAATCAGACATACTTTAAAGCCAGAACTCAGAGGGACCTGACGACCAAAAATTTGAGATTTAACAGCCAGTCTTCCATAAAAGATGCACATCAAATGATCCTCAAGATATGGAATTTAAAATTTATTAAAAAAAAGAAAACCCTGCAGTCAGAAAAAGAAAAAAAATATATAACCTCAATGTATGAGAAGTCCTGATTCTGCAAGCCAAAGCAAAGCAAAATAGATGCTTGAATATATGACAGTTTCACTGGTATTCTTTCTTGGAAGTACAAATGTGAAAGGACTGGAACAAGGTGCTTGATCTGTCAAAAGGGGTAAAAAACATATGCTTTATTACATAACAGCAAGAACTTTTTGTAAGAGATCGTCAGTAAAAAGCGTGTAAGAAAGTGAATGGTGCGTGATAAAGAACACATGATGTACAACAATTCTGAAGACTGTTCCATTAAAACCTATAAAAGAGAAATGGTTTCAGAGTTCAGATCATTGGTCTACAAACAACCCAACACTAATATATTCAAATCGTTCCATAATGCTAGCAGGACTCCTCATCGTATCCATCAAAAATTAGGATCCAACAAATTGGAAAAAAGCTACTCAATCACAAATTCGGGTAATTAAGTTGCCCTGGGTTAAATTCTAACAGCCATTAGAATATTAGAATACAAAATATTAGGGTGTCTGCAAGTGCAAGGCCACTAATTGACCCATCAATGATTAAGATAGGCCCAACAATTACGATACCTTCTGTCCAGCGGAAATGTATTTGACCATATGTCCTAACCAATACCTAAATCTGATAGAACTAACCCAGCCCTGAATTGACCCTGTCAAAATCTGGCATGTAACTAAATATGAACAAAAATCTGAATTAATCCGATCCAGCTCAAACTTCACCGGTCTCAAAGTGACCCACAGGCTGAGATGTGCAGACAACAACACACTCAGAATACACCTACCCATAATTACCCGAACCAGAATGCAAGAATATCTGAGATGACGCAACTTAACAGACCTGGGCCGAATTACTTGTTTTACAGATCAGCTAATACAAGAAACCAAACAAAAAGAAAAGGCCTTTTTTACAGAATTATACTTGGGCGTCATTAAACTTCCCGTGTTGATCATCCATTAGATCTGCTTTCCTGACTTTCTATAACACCTAATCAGTATTTCATTCACATGCTCCACTTTTACAGGGACTAGTTAACCACTAAGAGTGCTCCAAGACACAGCAACTCAAAGAGACATCAAACTTTGCTGGGTAGGGGATTCAAAGTCTATAAAACACGCTAGTAGAAGCTCCTAATTGATCTCAATAGACAAAACTTAAGCGCATAATCCTTTTAGTTTATCTGCCAAAAGTCCAGCAAGAATTCTTAAACTTATATACAGCAAATTACGCCAAGTCACCATTGCCTTAAGGGTTCCTCCAAATGGAAGGTAGTAGGAGGGAGTTGGTTGTACGTAGCATACCCTAGTGTTGATCACATATATAGGTTGTATACGGATGACCCATAATGAGAATAGCATCAACAATTGGATTGATGACAACTATTTCGTTATAAGAAGAAGCGCTTGTAGTGAGCCATTTTATCTTAGAGATTCTAACGTTAACAATAACAACACAGGACAAGTCTAACGCCTATTAAAAAAAATAATGGTTTATAAATTGGAAAATGAGTCACAATTCATACCAGTGTAAAATCAGAAAGATTATCAGTATATGATTCCAGAAGCTTCATGTCAAGCGGGCATATGTACTCATTTACAGACTTCAAATATCTATCTGCGGTAGATTCTGCTGCTTGAAAGTTGATTTCAGGGTCCAACACACTAAAACAAAAGAATTGCAAGACTGCATCAGAAACTTGAAATATGTGAAAGAACATGAAGTTGCAAATACAATTACTAACCTCATGGCAAGTTTATACTCCATGGAACGAAAGCTAGAAGAGAGCAGTCCACAAAATCTTTGCTTAAATACTATGGACAAAAAAGGCAGTGAATTGAGAATATTTCAACATAATTGAGAATGGATTGGACCACTGATAGATTACCAACACACCTCGATAAAATGGCCCCAAATGGCCCCACTCATCACCCGGATCAACTTCAAAATCATCATTACGCAATGGCTTCAGAACCATGCAAGTATGTTCTCCAGTCACCGCATTCTAGTTTAAAGAAGGAAACCCACGTACAAACAAACAAAAAGAATACCATCAGTAAGGAAGTAAAAGAGCATATGTTACTGTAAACCTTGAAAGGCCTTAATAAATGCCTTCGGCACCTTAACTACACCGTGGAAAGAATTTTTAACTTCTGAAACTGAAAGGAGACAGCACTTCCGGGTGTCATGTCTGAGTCACACAAAGCTGACAGAAACAAGCATTTTTTAAGGACACGTCTCTAACTTCTAAAAGCTCTCAACTAGGTACCATACTTCCCACCATCTAGAATTCTCACAATCCAAAATATTCTGGCACTTCTTTCTTTATTTATTTTTGTTGAACTCGATTTATAACCATTTTTTTCAGAGCTATATTGTTCACTTGAGTGTTTCATAAGTGACTTGTTTGACCTTCTTAAAGGTCTGCTTCTTTTCTGAGTTTGTCTATAACTAAACTGAAATCAAGGAAATTAAACTTGAAGAATCAAGAAAATTAATGAACAAAGCTCTAGTGTATATATATCCACTATCTCAAGGCTCAAGAAAAAATTGGGCACCAATAAGAAAAGTCTGTCACTCTGTCTAGACATCAACCTCCGAATAAAGAAAGGAAGTCCATTTAAGAAAGCATTATAATGGAAGCCAATCAAACAGAACACAAGAGAAATGTTGAAAAACTAACAGGGATCTGGCCAATATAGAATGGAGCAAATTTGTGTTTCCTCCAAAACCGAAGCAGATCCAGTGTTAGCCCAAACGATACACCCATGTAATGCAGCTTCTCAGGCCGCCTTTCTCGAAGGTGTAAAAGCAAAGGCGGCAGGTTTGCTTTGGGCCTAATACTTTCTTCTAGCAGTGATACCTACATAACAATCAAGAAGAGCACTACAGTTAGACACCACTCTGTCAACTATACTCTCAGAATATCACATGAACGGGAATAACCAAATTTGTTTAGATTGGACACTTGTCACATATTCAGAATATCAAAGGTAAATTTTATTTTTATCATTTATATTTTGAGACGGTTCCAACTTGAGGGCAAATTAATGTAGGAGAATTCAGAAATTGCGACTAACCAATTATCAATATACAGCCCGAAACAAATAAATCGTAAAGTGAAACATAAATTTCACCTTTTTCAACAAAAATATATAATCAATACAATGAAGATTAATGGGTGAAAAGAGCACTTATAAGCCTTGTTTGGATATCAAATTAGGAGGTCAAGGGAGGGGAAGCAGGATGGTGTGTGGGTGTTTGGATACAATTTCCCTGCAAATCTTTTCCTATTGTGGAGAGATTTTGATTTGCCAAGGAGGAAGGAAAATGGATCCCTCCAAATCCCTCCCCCTTCATTTTCCTCCACCCTTACTTGCTATCCAAACAAGAGATTTTAAATCCCCTACTCTCCCTCCCTTTCCTTTCCCTTCAAATCCCTCCATCCAAAAACACCCTTAGGTCATGAATGGGGCACATGATGGGTGGGTTCGGCCTTTTATACTATGTATCCTGTTTTGGCCAGTAAGTTGAGTATGGTGGTTCTAGACTTCTTGATATGAATTTGGTTGAACTTCATACTAAGCGGTTATGTGCCCAGATAACAATCACAAGGAGGTTCTGGACCAAAAAAAAATCAATGGTTCTTTGAAAATGGGTACTCAATTATTCCACACGGTATTTCCTTTGGCACTACCAAAACACTGCAATAAATACTGGATAAATAAAGAGCCATTAAGAAGCTGTTTACAAAACCAAAAAGTCAAAACAAAATAAAGGTTAGCCATCTGAGCACCATGTTAACAACCACAACAGTATCACACGGATAGAAAACTACTTCACCAAACTAACCTTTTCTCCAGCTACCAAAGTTGGCTGTTCAACGTTGTCCTCCTCATCTGATTCAAAGATAGAAGTCAACTGTCCTTCATAGTACCTGAAGGCTCAAAGTCAGTATATCTATGACATAAGAACAAATGTCTAAACTGGGTCAACACAGACAGAAGATTATGATAACTAGAAATAAATTTCTGCATTATATAAAAAGGCAGAATACAGCATGCTATCAGTAAAGCAGTACTATACTCTACAGTGTACACAGCAACTGCATTAAACGAGCTAATTTCACATGAAATGTCTCACAAAAGCACCAACCCCACTCCAGACCTACTAGAGTAAGACAAACATCAAAACTACCTCTTTCTGCCAGAAATATACAGTTAATTTACGTAATGGAGGACGAAAGATTTCTGGCGTGGAAGGCACAACTTTTTTTCAGTGATTCCTGATGTTATCATACCCTCCACGAGACCGCATTTTTTCCCGTTATGATTAAAGAGCATTGACGGATATAAGAATTCAGAACAAATGTTTGAGAAAAAATCACAGAAGTAACATACCTGAAACTAAACCACTATAATTTAAATTACCACACAAATCTGAGAAAGCAAAATAGGAGGCAAAGAGAGGCAAGGAGAGGAGAGGGGGAAAAGGAAAAGGAGGGGAAGGGGGAATGGAGTACGTGTGTTTGGATACAATTTCCTTCCAAATCTTTCTTATGGTGGAGGGATTTTGCTTTACCTTGGAGAGGGGGAAAACGGATCCCTCCAAATCCCTCCCCCTCCATTTCCCTCCTCCCTCATTTGCTAACCTAGCAAGGAAATTTATATCCTTTACTCCCCTCCCCTTCCTTTCCCTCCAAATCCGCCAAACTAAACAAGCCCTAAGAGAAATTCTAATTAATTTATTTCTTGAGGAAAAAAAAATGTCGTGGGAACTTTGTGATCAAATTAATTTTCCATTTAACTATAAAGATTTTTCATCTTCAATCAAAATAGAAATTGCCTACATCTCAATACCAGCAGCTACAACTACTTTGGCTATTATCGCTGGAACAATTCGATTATACGGAGTAGTTAAAAGCACGGGCAGAAATCTATTATCTGAAAAAGACTGGAACTTAGAAATCTATTATCTGAAAAAGACTAGAACTAATGAAACAACGCCACTTTTAGGAGTCGAACCCGGTTACCCACGATGTATCTCATCCAACATGCCTGACTTGGCGCCCAGTACATGTTTCGTTTCGAGATTCAGTCAAATAAGGGTTTTAATTTATCAATTTCTTGGGGGGAGTGATGTGACCCCTTGGGTAATAATTTTCTATCCTTGGTAGTTTCCGGGAAAAAATATGAATGTGAAATAGTGAAAAGCAAAAAAAAAATAATAATGTTAGATAGTGTTTTTGGAAATGAGATAAATGTTTGGTAGTTTTTGACAAAAAAAAACGTAGTAATAATATAATTTCTATGATAAATAATGAGTAGTAATACTATTATAATTCGGAAACAACCTCTTTGTGCCACTACCACAGGTATAAGGCTCTTACATCTGACCTCCCTTANCCCCCCCCCCTCCCTCTCTCCTCTCAATTTACAGGAGTCATCGAGGCACTGGGGTAATGTTATTTTGGTTATCGATACCAAACATGGTGTGAAAATGCATATGTGACTGGTATTCAGAATCAACCCTGGCCCTGGCCCGCCTGTGTTGAACATGACATAAACCCAATGATTTTGACATGACACGAGTCACATGACCTGCCCTACCCATTAAAAGGTGTAGTTCTAACTACACTTGAAAAATAGGAGAGAATATTGTTTCAATTTTTAACGGGTTTTACCTTGTTAGGAGCTTCACTGCAGCTGACCCATATCCAAGCTACAGAAAGCAAAAAAAATTAAAGAGAGGCCAACAGTGATAAATTGTAATTGTCCATATCAAGGCAATCAATTATAATGGAAGGTATAATTACCCTCATGGCACTGGGATGAGTGGCTATTCGCACGATGCGAGCACCAGAAAGAGTAGGAAAGTTTGTGTCTAGAAATTGCTGACAAAATTTCCAGGGTATTTGGTCCCCGTGAGGAGATCGGCCATCTCTAAGGCTTGTTTTAGCTGAATCACTAGATATTTCTCCTTCAAGACAAACCTACAATAACAATTTCAAATCTGCATTGAATATAATAATAGAAAGCATGTAAAAATAAAGATGGAATAAAGTTTTGTCGAAGAAAGAGGACAAATAATGTCATTAACCGGATATTTTCTAATATCCTCTAGCCTCCTACTACAAGTTTACTTGGAGCACTCAACCATAACAGAAAGCAACAAGCATTTAAGTACAAGATATTGTCATTTTAGGAACTCATTTTGGGTACCCAAGGTTTAACAAAATACATAGCCCCTCTCTGGAAATATCAATGACAGGAAAAGGAAAATGTAGATGAGATGTGCAAAAAAGGTAACTTCTCACTGGTTATCACTACCTCCCCTGATAAATACATTTAGATTCAGGTAAGAACCAGAGTAATGCATGTGTTTAATTATGAACGCTTGTTTTTTTAAAAGGCAAAGGGTTCAGACGAGATATCATTGATAGCAACGAACATGTGGTCCAACAAAGCAAGTGACCATAAATCCATAACCTTTTATTACAGTAAACTTTTGACGTACGCACGAATGACAACAGCACGTAGACATAAGACATTGATGAAACACACATTTTAATGAGAGGTTTATGAAGGATAGTCAAAGCTTTATAAACAGAATATGCACCTATATATAATGAAGGGGTTTTATTCAGGACACGTTTGAAATATGCTCACCATGAAATACCCCCCGTGGTAAAATGGTTATAGAAGCAGTAGTATTAATGAATCTTATTCTACTTCACTACCAATATGAAAGATGCTGTAAGATACGGGAAAGAAGAGTTTAAACCAACCTGAACAACGCACAAAATATCAGGAAGGTGGTTCTTTGATTCATCAACGGGACCTACACAAACGATATAGTGATCAATCTATAAGCCACTGTGAGAAACACAAGTTTTCATCCAAAATAAAGATCATTAGACACATAAAACCACAAATATACCAAGCAACACAAATAAGTGATGAGCTGGAGCATCGGCCATTAATTGCAGGTCATTTGGAGAATTCTTGTAGTGTGATGCAACAAATAGAGCCATCATCCTCTGCAGGTTCAATACATAATAAATTGCTAGAGATCAGTGAGATTTTCTTAACACATTAAAGATAATACAACTAAGATAACATTTACCTGCAAAAATAACTCACTATCTTTGTGATATGAGAAGAGGGTGTCACGGTTAACATAATAGAGATCACAGTCACCAGGAGGGGGTAGCCTGATTTCAGAAAAGAAAGAAAGGACATCAACTTTTTAACTAATCTCAGAGGAAAAGATTTGGCCGGTAGGATGAAATGAAGACCATATCATTCTATTTTACACTAACCTGCTAATATTAGGAATGTAATTTGCAACATCCAAACACAATAATCCGTTAAGCCATGATTCAATAGGGTCACCTGAGCCGTATCTAATAGACTCGTTCAACTCAATCTTCTTAAAAAGCCGGCCTGCAGAGAAGGAAATTGAAACTAGATCATTTTGAAACCCAGAAAAGGATGAGTCAATATTGTTCTTCTCAAAATACGAATAAAACCAATGTCATATGCAGTATATTACTAGTGTCATAACTTCACTAATAACTAATTAGCGTTCTCATGCAGCCCTTCTAGATTCGGAATGATAAAAGATTTCACTGAAGTCTCCTCTCATCTAGCAAAAAGTTAGCAATAGCAAAATGAACCAGTCTCACAAACAAATTCATGATTGTCATGTCCAGTGAAACACTTTCTTGAGGGGCATCGAGGGACTAGGTTTGCTTATGCTTGTCTTAAACTTTCTTCTCTGTCATAAATGATATGTTTAATGTTCATAGTTTTATACCAGGTCTAAAAAAAACACAGATCAATAATTAAACCCAAAAAACAAGAAAGGTGGTATCTACACCTCCATAACATGCCAATTATTCAGACGAGGAGCACTAAGACCCGAACCCATCCCCAAAAGATAGTATCTAATGAATGTTTCCATGGAGCCCCTCTAGACTAGAAGGGTCAAAGATTTCATTGAAGTCTCTTCTCACAGTTTTAACTGGTATGACGTATTCCAGTATGAGATATAACCCATTTTGAAGAAGGTTGAATCAAAGTGAAGGTCTTCAACAAAATGAAACTACTTTTTAATGTTTACTAGATAGTCCAACCAACAATACATAAACACATACCAGATAAAGAACTATCAACGTTCTTAGACAATTGACTCTGCTCCTCCAGCTGCTGCAGAAGCTTCAGAGATAGGGATCGTCCAGTACCTTCATAACTGCACAAATAAAGGATGATAGAAGAGTGATTCAAACATTGGTATTAGGCTATTATGATTTAGAATAAGAATTCAAACTCAAACTTATAACCCTAGCCTAATAAATACTTCGTATGATAGATGATGAGGAGTAAGGGCAAGGTCAATGACATAAACAGGGAATCTGGAACCGTATACCAGGAAACATTGAAGGGCTTCATGAATAATAGCTACGACACACAACACATAGCAAAAGAGGGGAAAAGAAAAAAGCAACAAAGATCCACACAAAATAATATCAATCTTATCCTTAAATCTCCATACAAAATGAGCCGTACCCATTCACAGTAGAAGAAATGAAGACGAGATATGGCCCTAGAAGAGATTTGACAATAGGCAGAGGAATAGCTGCTGCCTCATCAATCACTAAAAGCTCCACTTGAGTCAACTTCTCATGTTCATTTGGTTGTATATACTGTGAACAAAAAAAGGATTTCAGAGATAAGCAACAAATAACACTTCTTCACACAGGCAAACAATGAATTAAATTGCTGAACGAATCTCTGGATCAAATATGCATGTCGCACATAAGTTGCGCCTCTTGGTGTTACTATTGACGCACAAAAAACTCAAGACAAATGTGCATTATTTCATCGGTTAATTCATAGGAAAAATCCATAATATTACCCGTATTCTCAAATTAAACAGAACTATATTATAACCTAAAATAAACCCAACTTCGGATACTCCCTTCTCAAAATACACCATCTTAATTTTGACCCGCTACATCAGATTAAGATGGCCTGCTATATCAAATACTCTCTTTCCCCCTTTACTGCCTCCCCCACATACTGCCTCACTCATTTCCACATCACACTCCACCGCACATCACCACCACCACCATACAACAAGCACCACCACAACCTACCACCGCCTCCTCACCACCTGACCTACTGGCCAGTGGCCACCACCTTTTTCACCGCTTGATTCATTATCAGCCACGGAAGTAGGGAACTTCCGAAACAATACTCTGGTCGTCATCACAGAAGAAAAGCTTGTCATGGTAATTATAATCGTGGCCCAAATGAAGGTACAGATACGGCGGTATTGACTCAGCCGAAGCATTAAGATGTTTATTTTTCAGCAGATGAAGGAAAGCCTAGCGCAGTAGAAGTAAAGGTTAAAGTGGATGAAGAAGCAAATATAATGACAGGTGTCCACGTCAGAGAATGGTATAGCAAGGCAGGGCAATTCAGAAACAAACTCATCGAAAGCGGCCTTAGTAGAATCGGAACTAGCGACAAGAAGCGTCTCAAACTTGTCGCAAGGTAAGGTATTGTAAACATCCATGATGGAGTGGAAGAAATGAGATCCAGTAAATAGAGAGGAGACACCGCAAATTACAAGGTGTTTTCGGAGGACGACATCGAAACAAACAAGCTCACCAGTTGAACAACGGACCAATAAAGTGGTGCTACCATTATTTGAGCTTTTAAACATGTATAAATGCTTATTCCCTAAAGGCACAGATAAAAATATTCGAATTGATTGTTCAGCGATATATCTCCGGGAAGAAACCATGATTTATTTGGAAATGGTTCGCAAAAGAGATTTCGACCCATAACATCGAAACCCACCCTTCACCCACGGAGCACTACCGACCCATAATTTTGACGCCCTGGACCACCGCTCCTCCATCATTTGAGGTGATTTTCCAAAACCCCAGATCCCCATTTCTGTGGTAAATGTTAATTTGGGGTTAGGATGGTTGTGAGGTTGTGTTGTTATGGTGGCTGTGGGGTGGATGCAGGAGGTCCGTGAGTTGGGATAGCGGTTGTAGTGGTGGTGATTGTGGGTGGACAATAGCAACTGTGTTGGTGACTTGGTGGTGATATGGCCAGGGAGGAGGGTTGAGTGAGTGGGATTGGAAGGGTATGTAAGTAATTAAGAAGGGAAGGGGTTTCTTATCACAAAAACAAAGCAAGAATGGTTTTTTTTTTTCACGACTAATTAAAAAATTGCTTTAAAATTATTAAATTAATTTCACGACTGATACAGCACCACATAGAATGGCTTCGTGAACAGGCCCAGGTAGCAGAAGAAAACAGGGGGCCTACTTTCAGTTATAAAAACAAACATGTAAAGATTTATATGATATCCAACCAACAAACCTGGATGGTTTGCCTATGTTGCTTGTAGATATTGATTCGAACTGTTGCTTTATTAAATTCCGGATTAGAGCTTTTGATTACGTCATAGTCAATGTGCTCCTACAAATGAAAAAAATATGTTAAAACAATTTTAATTAGCTACAAGGTGTTCTAGAGAAATCCAAACTTACGAAGAAATTCAACCTTATACTCCAATGAATCAAATCCTTTGCGAATAAAGTCAAACAATGTCTTCAGATTGTCAGGACTCGGTGCAGTTACAAAGATATTAGAATACCTGCAATGATCAACTTCCAGGATCAAAGTATGCACAAATTAATAACAATGCAAAGAACACTTTTCACCACTCTTGAATTTTTCCCTTTACTTATATATAGATAGGAAGAAGAGAAGAGAAGAGGAAGAATTGTGGTAATACCCAGCAGCAACTGCTCCAGCAACAGCTAAACCAAGAGCTGCAGATTTACCACGGCCACGAGCAGCAAGTAGAGCAACTGTGCTGCGAAGTGTTTTATCCAAGATGGCATCAAGAAATGAAATGACTGCTTTTCCCTGAGGTAAAGAAAGGCATAAATGAGAGAAGACTAGAACGGCTAATAGTGATATTGAATAAATAGGCACTTAGTGACATCAGCCCAGAAATAGAGATATTTAAAATTCACAAAGTACCAGTACCTGATCAAGAGTGCAACATTTCTTAATCAAAGGACCAACTGGAAAGTCCTCATTTAAATCCTCCTTCAAGTTCTTTAAACTGCGTTCTGCCTCCGAAAGACCTTCACAGTCCTTAAATCCAAACGAAAAAGATTGAGACAGATACCAACATTAGTTGCTATAGTTTTATTGAGGTAGTACATTACAAAAGAACAGCATAATTCCTTTAAACCCCATCCCATTTTGACAGGCGAAACAAGATTTTCCTCGACCATTAATTGAGGTAATTGACTGCGCGTCAAATGTTATAAATTCTATGGGGCATAAAGGAAGAGGATATAAAAATACCTCTTCAACAGGAATAGGAGTAATAGTTCGTATATGAGAAGAAATAGGTAATATGTTCAGCTCATCATCCATGACTACGCATGCTTTGCAGGATGCAATTGATAATAAAAATCGTTCATTGAAACGTCCGGCAGCCTCAGAATGGGATTCTGTGCGATATCTTTCGTGAACGTCCTGCATAGAGCAACAGTTAACATAAATGTAACCATGGATAGGGAAGCAACAATGTGCAAGAATGTATTTCATTTGCATGAGATAAGGCATCTACAGAAACTAGTTAGAAGTAATCAATACCATAACCATGGTGCACAGACTTGTCAGTGAGTTAATTGAACGTAAAAGCAGTAAAACTATTCCTCCTCCCTCAACGGTTTCTATAGTTCTTGCCAGGAGATTTGGAGTCAATGCTTCGAAGTCCTTCATGTAACCAAACAAAGAAGCTTAGAAAATAATCACGGGGATCAACTACTTAAAAAGAAAAAGAAAAAAAATGACAACAGCAAAACGCACCAAAACCAGCTAATGGACAAATGGAGCTACCTGTAATATGCACATGCCAAATGTATTGCCGAGCACTCTTTCTGAATTTCTGTACTTGCAATGTGTTATGCCTCCACTTTCAACGAAAAGTGAAAAAGCATCAACCTTGTCAGGATCCAGAAGTCCTCTAATCATAAGTCTCTTCACCTGTTGTGTACGCTTTTTCTTATGGCTGAAGAGTTCAAAAAAAAAACAATTTTCAAGGTTAACTACTTTGCCCATCCAAAACAGAACAAGTGGCTGATTATGTGAGACAGTCCTATACTAGACTCACTTACAATTACAAGAAGGTGATCATGTTCAATACACAAAGAGTACATCAAAGCGTTACCCTTCAAATATACAGAGAATCAGCAAACTGATTCTTCTAAACAGCCTGAACTCTACGTTTCTTAATAACCAGTACCGGCATTCCAAGGTAGCTTTAACTGATAATTGGTCTTTGACAACAATAATGTGGCTTACTGTATTCCCCGTATAACAATCACATATTTCATGCTAAAGACCCCCAAACACATCAGAACACCCAATCAGTTTCCTTTCTTTTTAATCTTACACATTCAAGCTTATCTGAAATACCTCATTCCTGATATATAAATCCTACCGCCACTAAATTCAAGCTGAAAATTTCATGTGATTCCAAAATCCCACGTTCCAATATCCCAACTCCACAAAATTACGTATTCACCACAAAGCTTCAAAATTTAGGTTCCCTAAACATAAAGCTAAACTCAAGCGGGAAATTCATGCTATTCCTAAATCCTTCATTCCAATTCCTAACACCACAAATTAAATAATTCGGCACGAAACTTCAAAAATTGGATGCCCCCTAAACTTAAACCCAACAAAATCATTCCAAATAGACAAATGCTAATTCTATAATGTTTCGGAGACTCGTAAACACAAAACCTACACAAATACACACACGAATAATTAACAACGATTATGTTAAATAAAGATAAAGAAATAGAACCTGCTGAGATCAAGTTTGTCTTTATAGCACCAAAGAACAGACGGTCTAGCCTTAACAACAGCCTTGCTAAGCATATAATGAAGATTAACAATCTGCATAACACACAAAAACATCAATTTAATCCAATAAACCTAATTGAAGAACACAATTATAGCATTAAATTATGATTAAATAGATAACAGAAGAAGAAGGAGAAAGTACCTGGTCACGAGACTTGTCACCAATGATAATGAAGAGTGAACGATGACGAGTTTTGACGCCATTGTCGATTAGAGTTCTAATGCGTTCGTCAACTTTTTTCCTCATGATTTCTGTAATGGGGACAAAGGGGGAAATTAGGGTTTAGGGTTTATGGAGACTCTGTCTTAGGTCACTTATACTTTTAGCTAGGGTAAAATTGACGGTTAACGAGGCTCCGTCTACAGGTACCTTAGACAAAAGTAGCTTTTTTGTGGTACCTTATTTTTTTTAGAATGTTTGTCAAATGCCTTATTTGGTTAGTAAGTACGTGAAATAAAATACTACCTCATGTAACATTTGAGAAATAAGGTACCTACTTGTTTTTTGTCTATCTTTTTTACTCTTGTATTTTTAATGATCTCAAATAAAAAGAAAAAAAAACTCATTCAATAGTTCTCAAAATAACACACTGTAACCCCACATACACCAAGGTACCTTACCAAGAACTACCCCAATATATAAGGGTGCTACCATCTCGGTTTCCCGAGTTAGTGCACATCATAGTAACCATAATGAAACGTATTAAAAGGAAATAACTTTAGTTAAGCGATTACAAGTCTCAAAAGATACAACTCAAATCCAAAAGATGACAAAATGTAAAGTGACAACTATCCGGCGGAAGCTAAACTACGAAACTAGTGGTGACTCAGCCCTCCCAAACCCCACTAGCATCATCAACAGCCATCACCACCTGTTAAACCAAATGCTCACCATCCCCGAATAGAGCACCACAGTTTTGAAAATAGAAAACGGGATCAGCCAACTGTATAACAATATAACATAATACAATGCATAAACAACCACAGTGGACTGTAACCAACATCTCCAAACTCCATAGTAACCAGTAACTGACTACACACTAAGGTGTGTAGCCCTGCCAGATTACCCATCGCAACAGGTAATCCTCGTCGCCAGTGGGGACCGCGGCCTTACCACTTAAACCCCGCTCATCGCAACGAGCGAACTCATATCATTAATGTGCATATCCCCCTTATGACGGGAGCCATAAAAGTCTAACATGGGGTTGGAACCATCTCCCGAAAATGGTCCCACAACAATACCAATACTAATATCATAACTCAATCATACAATAATCATAAAGATCGTCACATCTCATGCATACTGATACACAACCAACTGAGTAGGGAAAACCCTACCTGAAAGGCAATTCCACGCAAGTACAGCAAGATGGTCTAAAACGCTTCCTCTACAAAGTCTCCTCCTAGAATAATAACAATCAATCAATCAACTAAATATCAAAGCTAATATCCCAAAACCCCCAAATTAACCCAATTAGGGTTTGATCAATCTAGCCAAAACAATAAAAGACTATGCTAGATGACTTACCCCAACGATTACGAATGCAAGGATGTAAAAACCCCAAAAGTGACGAACCTTAGCTTTGGATTGATAAGGATAGATGGAGAAACAGTAATGTTGTTCTTGTTTTTTTATGAAAGTGTTTAGAACTGATTTATGAAATGTTTTAATATAATAACACGCTAATTACATACTTCCCGATATAACTTAATCAAACCGCGAAAAACTCTTAACGAACCGGACACTCGGTCGAGTATAAGACACTCGACCGAGTAAGACACACTCGACCGAGTGGGTTACACTCGATCGCGTAAGCAGCACTCGACCGAGTACCAACCTACTCGCTCGAGTTCACAACACAAAAAAGCCTGACAGAACAACCATACCAGCTACTCGGTTGAGTACCCCATACTCGGCCGGGTAGCCTAAGATCAGAAATATGATGTATTACACACACACAACAGTTTAACGATTTTTTTTTTCAATAAAGTTCATTTTTCGATGATATATTGTTTGAGTTTTTTTTTTCTTTTACCTAATCGTGATATACATTAATTAATATTCCAATTCTCTTTGAAATTTATTGGAGAGTTGTGCAAATATATTGAAAAAATTGCATTATGACATTATTGCTAACAACGCAACGACAATAACACAAAAATAATAGTAAAAACATAAACGATAGCAATAATAAACCATGTCCTTCTATGTCATTTGGCCAAATATCAGCTACCTTTCCAGCTAGTTTCCAAACAGTTTTAATAAAAATCAGCTAATTTATCAATTCTTAATTTTCAGCTACCTTTTCAGTTATCTTTTCAAGTTTCAGGTAACTTTTCAGCTAGTTTTGCCAAGCAAGACCTTAACCACGCTCATTTCTTTTTTCTTTATTTTTTTGGTTCATGAGAGGGGCAAGCGGCAAGCCCTGAGATTAGCTAGAAACTAGATGGGGATAGCTACCCCAAAAATATATTCTCTAATAATAGGCCGGAGCTCGAAAGGAGGATAGTCCAAGATTGTCGGAATGGTACTAGAATTGACTCCATAATTAGCGAGCTAGTCACCTGCACGATTAGCTTCCCTGTAAGTATGCTCCAGTTTGACTGTCCAGTTGACGTCGTTGATGTAACACCCACGATTTTCCGTTTATAGTCTTAAAACGTTTTAATATTTTAATTAAGCTAAATATGTTTTAAAACTTATTTTTATAAAAATATGGCTCTAGCGGTATAATAATGATACCAGTACTAATAATGTCCGTCTCAAGTGTGTAGTAGCCTCGAGGCATGTTTTTAGTAAAAACCGACTCAACTTGAGTTTCGGGCCAAGTATGGCTAGTGGGCTTATTTCCCTATTCTTTTCTCTTCTTAAAACCCCAACAAAACCCTTACAACTTCATCTTTTTCATTGGAAAAATCTGAAAACTCATTTTCAACCAACCTCCATTTCCAAACATCTCTCTTAAAACCCAAGTTTGATATATCTCCTTCATTTCTCAACCAATCTCTTCCATTTTCGCGCCATATTCACCCTCATTCAGTTCTCTATCTTTCTAAGTAAGAAATAAATCATCTTTCTCCTTTCCCCTTCTATTTCGAAATTCACGGGTTCACTAGGATGGTGAATTCTTCAACTAATCTTTCATGTTTTGTGTTTTAGGGTGTGATTTGGATGACCCGGAAGCGAATTCCTTCAAGATAGATGACACACTTGAAGATTGAAGAGCAGAAAGGTAACGGTGATAAGTTACTCGACATTTATGTCAAAACTATGTGTTTTATGTATTAATTATGTCATATGAATGTTAAAGTTGGAGTTTTTATTGTGTTTGTACAATATGGATATGGTATGAAGTTTATTATGCATTTCTCACATGTTTGGATAAGTAAATTCATGTCTTGAAGTTATATGTTTGTGTTGGATGTTGAAACCGTCTCAAACATGTTCATTTTTGTGGGTTTATCTTGTTAAAAGAGGTATTTGATTGTTGTAGCATGAAAGATTGGAGTTTGGTAAATGTTTAATACCCCGTAATTATTTGTTTATTTATTTATTATTTTATTATCTATTTATTATTTATTAAATTATTTATTTATTTATTTATCTATTTACTACTATTACGATTATTAGTCGTTATCGTTTTATTCGAATTAGTTCAAACATACTTTATACTTTATATTTTAGTAAAATGGTTTTATATAAGATAGTGAGTCGGATTTCACCAAGCGATGTTGAAGCAAACCTATGGACTAGTAGTGGGCCGAAAAAGGAACGGAAAGGAGTGAGTCGGGATTCACTTAAGTGTACCAAGTGACTTGGGGTATATAAACACCCGAATCATAACACACATGACATTTTCCACACAAAACAAAACAAAAAAAAAGAGAGAGAAAGGAGGCCGACGGCCAAGGGAGGCGAAAGGACAAGGCTAGGGCGCATTTTTCGAGATGATCTGTCTGTCAAAATTCATCCCTTCGATCGTAAGTATAATTCCACCGTTCTCTAGTTTATTTCTATGTAATTTTTATGCGTTTCCGTAAACCTTGTCCCGAGCCTTAAGTCGATAATTATAGTAATTGTGGGAATTGTTACCGTTAGTTTAATAAGACGGTTTAATGATTTTGTTTGAGACGGTTTTAACTTAAAAGCGTCGGGTATGGGTGGTGTGTACGACGGGTTCGGCCACGGGGCTGCTTGTGCGGGGTAGGGACCTCGACCATTGTCTGACCGAGAGCCGGGATGGCTCGGCATGGCTGGGCTGGGTTCGGCCGTGTCTTGGCCGACCTTTAAGGGGCGTGCGTGAAGGCGGGTCGTGGCTTAGCTGCGGCCTGGTCGTTTCGTGGTGCCTCAGACGGTAGTATACGACATATTTTATTGTCTTAACAATAATTAACTTACATTAATATAAATATTATTAGGCGCAAGGGTGGTAAAGGGACTCTTTGCTAAATTGTGATTACGTTGTGACGAGATTTCTGCTGAGGTAGGTTTCCCTACTCAACTCGTTTAATTTACTTGTATTTGTTTATTATGTGCTTTAGGGAATTATCAAAGATTGTATAATGTGACGGTCTTATACTGAGTTTGGCTGAGTTCATATGATGTGACGGTCTTATGCTGAGTTAAGCTGAGATGATGTTATAAGACGATCTTATACTGAGACTTGGATGCTGTTTTATGTTATAGTGATCGTAGTACTATTATATTTTGTCGACTAAATTATTATTGATGTTAATGCGGAATACTATGACTCCGGCCCTGTTAATTATTATTATGTATAAGCCTGCGGGCGAGGTTGGGATTAATGGTAAGCCAGGTACAACTGCGGTTGTGGACCTGATGAATTAGTAGGTCTGGCACATGGAAGTTGAAGCGACGTGGTCTAGCAGACGGTGCTGCGGTGCCGTGGGTGATGTGAAGTGGCTAGTAAGGTAATGATTTCAGGTGGCCGTAAGCCACACGGTAATGGGTCGTGCGCCAAAGTGAATGGGTTACCGTCTTGTATGTAGTCTGTGGTATTGGTTTATGAGAATTATGTTTTAATCTTCATTCATCGTTTTTTTTATTCCTTTTTAATATTTCTCATGTTTGCACGAGCTGACCGTGTTATGTTTATGACAATTGTCACCTATTTCCGGAGTGGCCTACGTTGATCCATTCAATGATTTCCGCTTGACTGGGGAGCAGTATGATAAACAGGTTCAGTTGTTGCTGTGGTTGCCATGATTGGATGGGGAGCGTGACGTGATGGAAGTTGAGTCTAGTTTGCCACTCCAAGTCTCTAAATTAGTGTCTTATATTTTATTGACTAGTTGTAATATTTTCTTTATTTCGGTAGACTCGTGTCTTGTAAGAGTTAGTACAATGTATCTCTTTTAAACTTTTTATATTAATAAAGTACTTGGTTCATTTATTCTATATCATTGCCTCGGGAAACCGAGATGGTGACAGCCTCATTTAATCGGAAATGTCTTGATAAGGCTTCCACTTAAATGAGGGTGTTATAGTTTGAATGAGTTATTGCCTTCATTTCGTGACAGTGGTGTCCCAGCCGGGGTACAGGCAGCCGGTGGCCTGACAGGCTGAGAAGTTTCTGTAAAGTTTGTGTTGTTTTGGTACAATTTCGATGAAGGGTGTGTCCCAGCCGATGCCCACAGAGGCTGGGAGGTCCCTGACATGTTTTTCCCTTTTCTTACTTGTGGCCCTGTGCCCAGCCGGGGTACAGGAAGCCGGTGCCCACGTCGGTTGGGAAACCCTTATTCCTATTTTCTTCTTCTTTCTCATATGATTTATGTGTGAAGAAATTTATGGTTTATTTGTATTATGCTTACATGAAATGTTGTAGAATATTCGTGTATGAGTTATAATTCATTCGTTTTCATTTAATTATCTCATTTCAAGTATGAATGTCTTATTGTATGTAATTACTTGATAGAAGTCGTATTCTTGTGAAATTGACATGATGTTACATAAATTGCTGCGTGACTTGCTTTTCGCCCTATTTGTGTTGTTCTGGCAAGTATGGGTTTATCTCATTCCATTTTCGCCTCCTTCGGGCTGTTCTGTCGATACGGGGTACTCGACTTCCGTTCTGTCGATCGAGTCTTGGGTGTAAAACGTTTATCGCATGTCGAATCGGGACATGTTTATCCTGAGAGTTTGGCCAGGTTTAGACAAAGAACGTACTTAGCTAGTCGTCCTAACGAGAGGAACTGTGTCTAGAGTAATAAGAGCTTGTTATGTGACTTGAATAAGTGCATATGCCATTTCTCATTGGAATCCGTACTTGAGTATTGTTCGTGTTATCTCTATGATCCCATATTCGAGTTATATATGTTGATTATGCCTTGAATATGTTCATTTTCTTTATATCTTGCATTTCTATCTCATTTATCATGTATGATCTCATGTTCTTTATTATTCAAGTTATTTATGTCGTATTTTATATACTTGCTTATTTGAGTTTCTAATTATGTTCATTTTGACAAAATGTGGCTAGGAGAACCTTGAGTTACTCTTCACTGACTGTGGCATTCATGTTTACGTGAATGACAGGTTTGTGATGAAGCTTTTGTGGGTTGGAAGACATGTGAGCTAGCGAGTACTTGACCCTTGGAGTTGTTTACATATTTTGCTAGAGTTGCCTACCCTTAAACTTGTTTATTTGTGGGATATCTTTTCCTCATTCGACTATCTTGGTTTGTATAACCTAAGATTTGCGTACTCTTTACTCTCGTTTATTTATGTTAGTGAACTCTTACGTTTGGACTTAAAATGTTTCAAAAAGTTCATAATTTCCGCTGTTTTTCACTCGTATAATATTCCGCTTTATCGCGGGGGTTCACAGTTGATAGCTCTTTGCATTTTGTAACCAAATGCTTAAGACTATTACTAACAAGCTGATCTTTGAGAATAATTTGAACACAGGACCGATTATTCATATGAATTAACAACTTCTTCAAATGGATTTCTTTCGCCCTTACAAGACCCGCCATAAGAGCAAATAGTTCGGCTTTCATGGAGGAGCAAATGCCAGCTGAGAAGAAATATGCATTGATAAAATTACCTGTCTCATCCCAAAATATTCCTCCACATTCTGCTTTTCCTGGATTCCCTTTAGCAGCTCCGTTGGTATTGAGTAAGGTCCACCCGTGTGGAGGTGGAAGCCATTTAATAAATACTTCTCTGACCGCAGAATTCGGTCTTGGAGTAAACAGTGAGAAGCGGTCAAAGGCCTGCTTGGTAGCTTCAAATTGACCGAAGAGAAAAGCTCCGAGGGTTGATTGGATTCTCCTCGTCATGACCGAAGATTAATGATCTCGTTCGAGGATTTTATATGTTTGGGTTTTAGTTTTTTTTTTTTTTTTTTTTTTTAATGAACGCACTTACAGTGCCGGTGAGAATCAAACACCCCAACTTCATTGTTGGAGTAAGATAGCTCTTATCACTTCAGTTAACAAGGAAAATAACAAATTGACTCCAAACGTTTAGGCCTATGTGCAATTTGGCCCCAAATGTTTTCAAATGTACAATTTACCTCCAAGCGTTTGATATTATGTGCAAATCAACCCAAATTTAGAATTCACAATTTTATATCTACTACCACCTTTCCCACCACCATCAAACACAATATTCCCACCCCATATCCTATCCTACCTCTCCTCTCCCAAACTTACCAAGCAACGCAAGTGATGAGTCTTAGTTATATACACTTTTACGACTCCCTTTTTGTTGTTTTTGATACATTTTTCGTGCTAATTATGTTATTAAGGTGCCATTTGTATTAGAATATCGA